>JACCIY010000408.1:0-143266 GCA_025506505.1 Flaveria sonorensis
CATAAACAATCGGGTTGAGTACTTTTCAACTGTCTCTATTTGAATTAGGCAATTACTTTTCTTACCTATTCGGGATCTTTCTAGGGAGAATGAGATGGAGTGATGGCTTAGAGATGTTTTACTAAAATTTTGCTTACTTATGGTAAAGGGCATCATCCATCACGGGTGAGTCAATAATGCTTTAAAAACACTAAAATCCACATAAATTAATGCTTAAATAACATGACGCAAACGATAACAATGATCTTTTAATAAACGGTACTTATTTTTGTTTAAGATGGAGTTTTTAAGACTTGTTATGTGATTTAATTATAATCACCACTTTTCAATAATATATCTTAAATCATAATTTAGTTTTAAAACAGGGATTCTAACAACACCCCAATTTTACTAAATAACTTCTATGTACACAATCGTGTAACATACATAATAGATGTATATCATACAAGTGAAGCAATTTGAAAATATAAAACCATTGATATGTTATCAATAAGACATGAAGGAATGGTTTGGTAACACTCTCTTTTGTAACTTTGTAGCTATGGTAATAAGCAAAGTTAATCTTAGGTTTAAACCTAATCAGAGGTAGTTTAAGATGATGTTGTTTAACTGTAAATGTATGTTTTTTTTTAAGAAAACATATAGTAGCAACTTTTAAAACACATCGTCTATACTAGTCATTGTAATTTATCCCAATGATAAACGCATATGCCTTTTAGATGGAGGTCATGAATTCGATCCTAAACAAAAGTATAACTAAGAATTGTATGAATGAGTAGCGGTAAGTTGTGAGCCATTTCAAGGGAAAAAAAACACTACTTTCATCCTATGTCACATCATAACTCCCTTGAATCATGTGTTTGTTAGTCACTATTTTGGGCATTGGATATTCACCTATGATACAACTTGGTTAGTTAATCGATGAAAAATAGATAAAGGTGTTCAAAGAAAACACATAGTTTAAACTTTAACCATGAGATATGTTAAAAATTAATGTGAGTTGTGAGTATATGAGTGTGATTGTCATTTTTTATAAAAAAAAAGGAGTTAACATTTTTCATCCTTATTGTTTTATAAAATTATCATTTGAATCCCAAAAGTTTAAATTTTTTCATTTGCATCAAAGTGTTTTACTAAAATTATATTTGAATCCATTTACCACACCTAATTAACACGATTAACTTTTTTTTGTTACTTTCCTACATTAAGGATTTTTAGTTTAAACATACATGATAAAAATCAGTCTTCGTGAGGGTTTTATACATTCAGTCTCTTTTAGTAACCACATTACGATTTAGCCCACTTGGTTACATAAAACATAATACAAGGATAACCACTAAAAGTAATCATTTTTAACTTTATATAGAATAGGCCACAAAAATACAAATAAAAAAAACAAGTCATATGACACAAATTGTCCGAATCATAACCATAAAGCACAAATCATCAAGAAAGTAAAAGAACAACGAATTGACATTAACAATTCTGAACATAATCGCAAAACACAATCATCAAATAGTTAAACTCTAAACCAAAGAATAAAACCTCTCATGTGAGGTTGTTTTTATTTTTATAATTATTTTGACTAGAATACCCCTATTGCATGAAAACTAATGGAAAAAATAACGTGTTAGTTAATTTTAATGAAACTTTTGAATACAAATAATAAAATTTGAGCTTTGAATCAAATATCAGTTTTGAATAAAAAAGACACTTTAATAACAAACTTTAAAAAAAAAGTTAGTATTAATCGGACTATCCACTTGAAGAAAACCCGAACCATGGATTCGGATCCACACTCTTTCTTCCCCTTTAATTAAATCAATCTTCTGCTATCTTCCATACCTTCGTAGACCTTCAAACAAACACATGCCTCTTTTAACTCACTCTATTTTGCAGTATGCATAAATCATCTGCCTAATATCAATTACAGCTTGGAGGGTCAGTTTTCACTTCGGTCATCAGGTTTGAAAAATTACAAGTCGGTCCAAATTTGTCGAAACATAATACAAAAGGTCCCCGTCGTGAATGACCGTTATCTTTTTACGTTAAGTTCTGTAAAACGACCAAAATGCCATTAACAATAAATCGAAATATTTATATGAATAGACATAGATATGGGTCCCCCCCCCCACTTTTTAAATGAATTAATTATGAGGTGGGACCACCCACCACTTCATCTTCAACCTTCAACCACTTTAACCCTAACACCATTTTTAAACCCTAATAGTAGTACACACCACCACCATGCTGCGACCACCAGCCCCGCCCCCCGGACGGACGACCACCGCCTCGCTGACAACAAACAACCACCACCATCTCATCTTTCACCGTTTGCTAGATCGACGACCAATTAAGCAACCACCCATCGCCAATCACCCCCCTTCTTGTCCACCCATCGCTGTCCACCAGTCCACCACACCCACTGGTTCTTTCAACATCACAACCTAGCACCGCCCTTATCTCCTCCACACCATAACCAACTACCGCCACTCAGGTGGGCAAAAAAACCGGTTCGGGAACCGTTTTGGCAGAAAAAACCGAAACCGGTTTCTGGCCAAACCGTTTGGCCCAAACCGGTCCCGAACTGGTCCGAACCGCCAGTTCCTCCACCTGTTGAGGTTTCAAAAAATGAAACCGGTTACCAAACCGGTTTTCAAAACTAGCCGTTATAAACAGCTATATAGCCGTTTTTTGGTGTTTTTTTACCATTATACCCCATTAATCTATATAAATATGTATTGGAGTTTTGGTTGAACCACAACACTTCAAACGCTCTCTATTCTCAATACGCTCATACTTTCGTTCAATTTAAAAAAAAACTTTTAATACTCTCGTTTATTTCAAAATAGCTTCATCAAGTCTCAATCATCCGTTGGTTGTGATGCGTCTTCAAGCAACGTGGTGGTAGCAATCCTCCTACGAATAGGAACCCAGAAATATGGTGCAATTAGATTTATGTCAAATGGCTAGCGGTCCAAACAAAGCTCGTTGCAAGTATTGTCATAAGTTTTTCAAAAAAGATGCAAATACAACTTTGAAAACCACATTGCGAATAAATATTGTAAGACTTTGAAAGGTGAACCGTCTCAAGGTCAAGCTTCGATGACAAGCGAAGGGAATGTTTGGGCTTATGACGTTTATGCGGTTCGTGAGCAAATGACGCATTTTGTAATTCAAGAAAACTTGTCATTCAAACATTTCGACAATGAACGTTTGACTCGACTAATTCAACGAACTCTCCAACCGCGATACACACATGTAAGCTACTACACTTAGAAGAGATTGCTTAAAAATAGGAAAAAAGCTAAAATTGAATTAATATCTTATTTTGAAAATTTACAAACCGGTGTGACTTAACTAGTGACGTTTGGTCGACTCCGCACGGTCCACCGGACTCGTACATTTGTGTCACCGCCCATTGGGTTGAACCCGATTCGTGGCAAATGATGAACGTACGATTGCGTTTGAATTGTTTGATTATCCTCACACCGGTTAAAATATTTTTTATCTTATTGACAAAGTTATTAGAACATATAAACTGGAAAACAAAATCTTGTTAATATCTTTTGATAACGCGTCAAATAATACGCTTGCTATAGAACATCTAAAATTAAAATATAAACCAATTTGTGACGGTGTGTTTTTTTCATAGTCGATGTGTTGCGCAAATCATAAACTTAGCTGTTCAAGACAGTTTAAAACTATTAAAACAGTAAAAGATAGTTTTAAAAGAATGTTACGTGACATTTTAGCAGTAACCAAAGATATAGCAGGTATCGCAAGTTTTTTAAAGACGCAAATTCCAAGTGTTTAGGTCCGAATTGGGATGTACCTACAATGGAGATTCGACTTGTTACATGTTTGAAAAGGCTATTGACCAAAAGAAAGTTTAATAGCCTTTCATAATACTTTAGTGAGTTATGGAAAAGCTCGACTTACCATCCATCGGGTGGGCTATTATTGAAGAAATAACAAATGCTTAATGTTTTTAAAACCGCAACTACTTGTCTTTCTGGAGTTTATTATCCAACGAGTCCATTAGTACTTCACCAAATTACTTAATGACTTCAAAATTAAACGAGTTGTCGTTCAGGGGTAGACCTTATTCGATATGATACCACCAATGAAAGAAAAACTTAAAAATTTTAAAGAAATGTCCTCCGGTTATTCCATGTGTCTCTGCCTTAAACCCTTGTTTAAATACGTCGGGGCTTGAAACTTTACTTGATAAAATACTTTTAATTTGGATTTAGAAGAATGTTTGATGTTTATTTAGTAAAATATTTAGGAAAATATGTGAAACATATGCAGCATGCGGCACATGACGAAGGTTCAAGTGATCCAATTTTGCTTTGCATAATATTTTAAGAGAGAATGTAATGTAGTAAACGTCAACGTTATAACTTCGAGTAGTGAAATCGGGAGTATAGTGGAACAAACTTTTTATTCCCCATGACTCCATAAGATTTTAAAATTTTTGGACTTGTTGGGTTGGTTGAAAGTAAGAAGATCAATTTCCAATCCTATCCACCATGGCCCAGATTTACTAACCGTCCAACTTCCACGGTAGCTTCGGAATCCGCTTTTTTTCTGTAGTGGCAGGATTATATCAATACGAAGACCCACTAACTCAGGAAGCAGTTTAAATATGTATTTGCTTGAAGGATTATTTGATGCAGCTGAAAGAATACAAGACAATGCTCACTTGAAGGAGAATTAGAATATGAAGCCGAAATAAATAAGACGAAGTAGACGGTGGATTGACACCCGGAATGACATGATTAAGCGGCATATGATGAGTCCATTCATAATAGCTCGGTTTCTGTGGCGAAGAATAAAGTACCAAATATGCAACGGACGAACGGAGAACGAATTTAGTTTTTAAGTTCATGTCATTTGAATTGTTTATATGTTTTTTGATAGTATCTTTATTTTATATTTTATGCAATCTTTGATAAAATAAATAATCATACTTAATTTTCATGTATCATAATCATAATTATATTTAAATTTTACATTTTATGTATCTTTGATTTTTAAGCCTTTTGTAATGTTTTATGTTTTAAATTTATAAATAATTTATATAAATGTGTAATCTTTGATAAAAAAATAATCAAATGTTTGATGTTTATTTAGCAAATAATGTTTTAGATCATTGAACAAGTTTTGAAGATTTGATAAGTGTGAAAAACTTCTGAAATTTTGCTAAGTGTTTGGGCTTTGGAGACTGTTGGGGGCATCAGCTAGGCGTTTGAGACTGTTTGGGCGCATCATCACTGTGGGCGCATCATCATGTTTTGGGCGCATCATTTATGTTCAGACGCATCTGTTTGAGCGTTTCTTCATTGGATTTAAAAAAAATGCAAACCCAACCGGTTTTCAAACCGACCCGGACCGTTTTGATAGGTTTGAATTTACTAGCCCTAAAACCGGTTTAGGAACCGAACCGGTTTGGGGTTCAACCGGTTGAAAATAAACCGGTTCAAACCGAACAGGTTTGAAACCGAATCGGTTTGGCACCAAAACCGTTTGTACACCACTACTGCCACTCATCGCCTCCAACACCGCACCCACCACCGCCACTCCTCGCCCTCCACACCGCACCCACCATCGCCAACTGCCTCGTCGCCTCCAACACCGAACCCACCACTGCCACTCGTTCCTCCAACACTGCACCCACCGCCGCCACTCGTCCCCTCCCTTACCATAATACCTACCACCGCTACGCGTCATCTTCGACACCGCAACTCACCACCGCCTCCTTCTCAATCAGTCAGTATACGGGAATCGATTTTGGAACTCGTGCGGTGGTTGCGATGGTTGTCACGATGGTTGTTGTGTTTGCGATGGTTTCGGTGATTGTTGTGGCATCATTAAGGGAACAGTGGGGATGGCGGTGGTAACAAGCGTCGGCGGTAACGGGGCGACGACGACAGTGGTATTGGGCGCGGTGTATAGGGGTGGTGGTGGTGTCTGCAGTTTGGTGGTATGCAATTTGGGAAGAAGAAGAACGGTTTATATGTGGTGGTGGGCCCCATCTACTCATCATTTTGTTTTTATAATTACAAATATTTTATTTTATTTTTATTTTTAATTTAAAGGTATTTTTGTCATTTTAAAAATTTAACAGAGAAGTTAACGGTCCATCCGTTGGGGACCTTTTGTTTTATGTTTTAACAAACCTTGGACCAACCTTGTAATTTTTCAAACCTGATATGAAAGTAAAAACTGACCTAACCACAATCTTTCATGTAATTAACTCTACATCTTAATATGCCAATTGAACCCGCGTTTTATATTCAATTTAGTTCCTTCAGAAATCACCAATCTGATCTCTAGGTTTGTTGCGTTGATTTGACACTGAAATTTGATGGGATCAAGGTTGGATTTTGTGGGAAATTTTTTAATTGATTGATTAACTACGTTATGAAGCAGTAGTTAATAAACGAGTGAGTCTTCATTGTTTAAGTTGTTATTTTTCAGTTCTATGTTAAGCTGCATCCTAGTAACTTGCTTGATATGATTTTTGTGGCTTCATGTGTTCCATATACTTGAGGTTGAATGGATGTTAGTTAGTGAGTTATGTTATGAGAAGATCACCAAAATAAATGGTTTCATTAGGCGTATTATACCCGTAAATCACTCATTTAGTAATGAGATACGACATACGAGAGTATCATACTTTTTTTTCATATTAAATGATGACTTAAACTTGTGTGATCAAATATAGATTCGCGTACGTATTATTATTCGCTTATAGAATGAAATAGCTAGGTTTTAGCCTAGTAAAAGTAGACATGTGACCAATTCACGTGTCTTATGGCTATACTGTGAAGTTGTTTTTACATCAGCATAGACGTACAAGACATTCTGAAAATTGACTGTTTTCTTGATTTTATTTATGTTATATAGTGTAGTATATAGGAATTTTTGAATGGATGGTACCTTCATTGGGCATATAGATTAATATTTAAGTTTTCATTTGTTGATGGCAGGTGGTATCTTGTAAGGGCATTCTTTAAATTTGACACAGTTAATTGATGATTTAATATTTCTGTTGCAGCAGTTTTACATTCCATCATGTCTTGGAGCACCATTGAATCGGATCCGGTATGTTTTTCTTATTTGAGATCATTGTGTGCTGTCTAATGAAGGTTGTTTACTAGAGTTGGAGAACTAATTCTTGAACACTTTAGAGACATGTTAAACAACACTTTCATGGATAGTTATTTAATCCTGCCACGAAAGTATTATTGCTTACGAGTTGCATAAAGATAATCTTAATTCTTAGCTTGTATATTTCAAGAACCCGACTTCAAGAATTTATTGATAATTTGAGCGAGATAAAAGAGAATAACAAACATGGATCATAAGAATTGTTATGATATAGGCATATAGCTTGAGATTGAGCTTATGCTAATTGAATGCATCGTGTTCTTTTCTAGGTGTTTTACCGAACTTATACAACAGATGCAAGTAAAAGGAGTACAGGTATCATTTACTTAAAGTATACTATTCTACTTTCTATAATTCTATTCCCTGCATTCTCACAGCAAAGGATCCTAAGTTTTCTAGAGTCTCCAAATATGTATCTTTAAAAATAAACACCAAATGCCTCTACATTTGTTACTAATTTTTTTTGTCTGCAATGTTCTTGTAATGTTTGATGAAGTTATAAATCTGTATAAATGAAAACATGTACTAAATAATTTCGTATAAATTTCAAAGGGACAGAGGAGTGTTTGCTAAGGACTTGATCGATGTCTCTTTGTACATCACGAAATGATAATGGTGAGTACACACATGCTTTAAAAGTTTCTCACATTAACTGTTTATGCAGGTGAGGAGTTATCTCTTTGATATTGGCATCTTGAATTCATAGGCCATTTTTAATGGATTGATATTCCTGTTCAAATGCGTGCCGGTGAGAAAGAGGAGCGTCTTGTAATCAATGAAATAAGTTTCAACCCTCATGGCTATAATAAAGAACAGGAAAGAAATGTACACAGCTGAGCTTAAAGAGCTGCAGAGGAGGAGGGAGCGGCTGCTGCAGCAGCTGCTGGGATTGCAGGCGGAAAGGGCGGTGGATGACAGCAATATAAACAATTACATACCGTTTTTGTTTAATTTCTTGAAGATACTTGCTGAGAAGAAGCAGTTGAGACCTTTGATCTAAAAAGCTAAGCAGAAAACGAGCAACCCGAGGTAAGTTTTGTGATGTTTTGGGTATGATTCGAGTCATTGGCGACTGTATTTCTGTTGGAGAAGGATGATGTAACTTAGGCAAAAGAAATGTGTTTATTTGGATTGTTTCATGGAGTTTTGAGGTTGATGCTAATTATATGTTAGTATTTTTTTTAGAAATTTTTATGTCTGTTTTGAGTTATTGATTTTATGAACATGATCTGTTATTTGGTGTCTTATATTACTCAAGTAAACTGACAAAATCAAAGCAATGTGGCTGGTTTGGCCGCAATTTAAAGTTGCTCGTTGGCTCTTGTTGTAATGACTGGTCAGCAATAAGTTTGTTATCATATCAGTCCAACCATTTATGGTTGAACTGACGGTCCAGCCCAATCCGTTAAGATTATCAATCTTTGATAAAGTTGTTTGTGGTCTGGTTTTACTAGTTTAACCTAACTTAACCAACTGGTAAGACCAACCTCTAAACATTATAAGTATTTTATATTAAATCGCTATCAAACCATAGGTTTGTAGGTTTTGGGGCTTTTGGCTTTAGGGCGGGGGCAGTCAAGACCTAAGAGGAGCACTAGAAAGCTAAATGAGATTAGGTTATAACTTTATTTTTGAGTTAATTACATGATTGTTCCCTATGGTTTGCTTGTAACATTTGTCTTAACTTTTGAAAAATTTCAGGTTTGGTCCAACTATTTGTCAACTTGTAACACAATTGATCCATAACACTAACATAATTATCACCTTCACCATCGACGGATCCCCACCTACTGGCACACCTCACTAGCACGCCACCTGTCGCCCTTGCCGCCACAAGTGTGATGACACCACCACATCCACCATCGACATGACCATCATCAGCTCAGCCGTCACCAACTCCCTTCTCAACACCGAATTCCATGTATGCTTTCGATTTAACCGGAGTTTGCGTTAATCAAATTTTGGGTGTTTGGTCAAAACTACAACAGTGTTGACAGGAGGTGTTCGGGGATGGTGATTGTGGGAAACATGGGCGGTGATGATGCGAAAAGTAGATGCAGATGGTTGGGGTGGACAGTGACGATGATGGTGGTTCCGGTGAGGGAGAATACTCCGAAAGCATTTGTATGGTGATGATGAACGTGGGTCAGAGATGGTCAGAAATGGTTGGCGACGGCCGTGATTTGTATAGTGACGACGGCCAGTGGTTGGCGGTCAACGGTCGGCGATCGACGGTGGTGGAGGGTGGTCGCCGGTTGTGGAAACGGGAGGAAGGAAATGGATGGGAGTGTGGGCACATTATATCTATTTATTAGTTTAAAATTAAGTTAGTGGGACCCATACAACTATAATATACAAATTTTTTTTTATTTATTTAATATTAGGGATAATTTTGTCATTTCATCCTGATTTAAGTGGGTAAACTAAGGTCATCCAGTCGAGGGGGCTAATCGTGTTATGTTTCACAACATTTGAATCAAATCTGTATTTTTTAAAGTTGAGATCAATATATAATATTAGTAGTATGAAAACATATATTGTTGTGACTATGATTATTTAAAAATAAAAAAAAGTTATCTTCACATTTTATGTAATTTACAAGAAACTTTATATGTTTAATTCAATAAAATTTCTTTATTAACGACATAAGAATTTTAAAATAAATATTTTTTTTTATTAGAAAAAGGAGAAAAAAAAAAAAAAACGTATAAAGATACCCCATTCAACCATCACATAAGAAAACACCGGTTGAATCCAACACCTCGTGGCCTACGTGGAGCGTCTTTTCCCCAAAAGCAGGTTTGATTTTTGTGGCCTTGCGGTCTCACAATTTATTTGTTTATTTATTTATTTATTTATTTATCCTTACATATTCTTATATTTAAAGTAGGTTGCGTTTTTGAAAAGGATTGATAAGGTAGTTTTGTAGGAAGTACGTATTTGTAGAAAACATATAAAAAGCTGACATGTTATGTTTGACTAGCCTCTTATGTGAGAAGGATAGACTCTAGCATTTGTATAATCTAAATGATGATGCTTCTAGTTGTTATTCATTGGTGCCAACTCATGTGAGAATGAGTGTACCCTCACCCGAGGAAGAGAGTAATCACCATGTGATGAACCGTGCTCTTAGTCCATGATATCTAGTAATTTCAACATCAAAGTTTTTACATTTGAATATCATCTACCTTGTATTTGTAAGGATTTAAACTTTTATCACTTTTGTAAAAGACAAATTTTAATATCACCAGACGATTAAGTCTAATCTTTATATAGTTATTTTAGTATTCGGTTTTTATTCAGTCATTTTTTTCTTCATATTTCTTATCTTAAAATGTCAATATTTAACTTATTGTGATCACAAAATGTCTATTCAACTTATAAAAGTATTTATAAACTAACAAATGTCAATTAAACTTGTAAAAGTTTATAAATGAAAAATAAATAGTTTAAAACGTGTATTGTAGAATAATAAATAGTCACTAGTCGGATCAAATATTATTGCGTAACTTTCTTAAAGAACTCGAGACAAATCTATAATCAGGGTTTCTCACATAAGAGGGTGTACATAGCATGTTGAAATCGAGTTGAAAGCAGTTTTGAACCGCTTCGTCAGGGCAACTGAAGTCAAAACCGTTTTTTTAATACCAGTTCTGGTTGAAACCGTTTGAGCGAAGGAAATGACTATTTAGAATCAGGATTAATCGGTTGAAACCGATTGGTGTGGGTCATACCGGGTTAAAACCGGCTTTATCAAATAGAGTTAAGAATCAATCTCAAACCTACAAGTTGGATCGGTTGGAGTGAAACCGGTTTGACAATCGGGTCGGGTGGCGGTTTCTGTTTCCAAACCTCTCTTTTTAGTCCATCTCTAGGGCCCATATTAGCAACGTATTTGTTCTGTTTGTTTTAACATCGATATGAATATTGGTAACCTATGTCCTATAAAGTTGTTAAAAGTAGGGATGAGGATGGTTCATTTTGGTTATATGCTAAAAAGAAACTATAATGAATGTTTCACCTTTTAGATTTTCATCATCGAAGAGCTTATACCAACCAGTATCGGTTATAAACATTCGATGTTCGGTTATGTAAACTTTTTTTTAAACGGCGTATGTAAACTTTATGTATTTCAATTGCGACATTCCTAACACGTATATATACCGAACCTAACGGGTTCAAGTATTTAGCACAACCATAAGTGTTAAGAGACAACAATTGTCAACACACACTCCATTTGAAATATAGAAAGATCAAATGATACAAAGCTTCAAGCATTCAAAGTTTGTTATTATCACGTATCTTGGGTGACAACATCCTCGATACCAGCAAAAGAAACACGTGAAAACGTTCAGAAAATATTTACACACTCCTAAAACGACCGCCTTGTTATTGAAGTCGCAACATACCGATTTCGGTTAACCAGTGGTTGCGGTTTATGAACCAGATTTAATAGCCTCCCTGTATGAATGCATTCAAGCGGTTGAGCTCTTCTCTATGTTCGCTCACCACAGCACGAACCACGTCTCCTATGGAAACCATGCCCTGCATTCCCTTCTCGTCAATAACTGGAATGTGCCTGATACGATTATCTGTGAAACCACAGGAAGTTACTAAGATGTTCAGTCACAAAAATTGAAGTGTCGATACAGGTAGGTCAGTCAGGTTGTGTAACGGGTCAAAACATGAAGTGTGGGTCGGATTTACCCGAAACTCTTTTATATCCGTTTTAAAGAATATGCAAATATAATTAATTTATTAATATGTTTTGGTATGTTATGAACTTGTTTAAGATGCAAATATTTGTAGAAAGTTTGAAAAATAACCTTTTATCCCATACGGGACCAATATTTAATGAAGTGCCATCTCAAGTGTTCGAAACTGTTGGCGTGGATAACATTTTTTAATCAAATAAGACGATACGTATTTGTATTTAAAACAGTTAAAATTGATGACGTGGTGTTTCAATTCACCAAAAGAGCCTAAATGACATCCATGTCAACTAAAAGTTGTCTATGTAACTCCATATAGGTCATGGTCTTGTTACTAAGTAAAGTTGTTAAAAGTTTACAAGTTCAGCGACTAGCATAATACATTGGGTCGAGAGACTTTTCCGTGTAAAATGAGAAATATTTTGGTTTTTTCTATGGTATTATCATATACTATATAACTATTTAAGATGCTGTAAATTTGAATCTAATTCAAACAATTTTAGACTCATTTGACCCACTTCGTCTAACGTGTTTTCTTTGAAGCTATTTTTAACTATCTTATCCATTTGACCCGTTTTCAGATGAATGGTTTCTGATATACCTGTCATTAGCTGCATTGCTTTCAGAACTTTGGTATCAGGCGTCACGGTAATAAGTTTGTTCTGCAACCAAAACCATACATTGAAAATTTCATTTATGGGTGGAAAAATATTAATCAATTCTGCAGTGTTAAATTTCACCATTTTTATACCTCTTCCGTCATGATATCTCCAACCTTAGTTGACTTTGATGATCTGCCCTGCACGATGATTTTCCTGAGATAATCTACAAAACAGAACTGTTTAAGTAATAACATTTTCCTGTAACAAACTTTAAATTCCTTTGTCATAACTTTCACCTCTTTCCGTGATGATTCCAGCAATAGACGATTTCTCGCCAGGTTTAACCACAACCAAAGCACCAACATTGTTTGTGTCATCTGTAATACATGATTTCATTTGGTCATCACATCACATAAGAAACACTTTATAGTTTATAAACATTGGTGTTTGTTTGTGAAATGTAGAGTGACATCATACCGATTTGACAGCATCATACACAGAATCATCAGTGGTGCACCAGAGCCATGAGCCATCTGCACCTTTCCCCTTTGCTTTCAATACATCTGCAATCTTGGTGCTTTCAAAACCTTGTTCTTCAATACGAGCTGCTGAAGTTGCCTCATGGCGTGATATAATCAACGGTCTGAGAGGGCTCACCAGCCGAATGTGCTGCAGAACTGCATTCTTCACAATGCTTCCATGTGATACAAATGCCCTAAGTCCTCCTTGCATATCCTTTAACTATTGCGAAAATAATAATAATAATAATAAGTCGTCTAGCTAATAGTCCATATGATATCAATGTTAGATTACCGTAAAGCAAATCAAAATGCCAATATGATTGAAATATCATGATTCCAGAAACCAGTGTGAAGATTCTTGACTCAATCTCATTGATAGATAACTACAGTGCGCATATAAACCAACATTTTCACCATTTTGAGTATCAATAAGCCATATTCCTTGATATACACGATACAACATGGGTGTTTAATCATTATACGAGTCAATATACATATTAAGGAAAAAACAAATAATTTCAAGTGCAGTTTGAATGGTCATAAGGTGAATCTCAAATGCATATATCACTACTGGTAGTCATAAAATCCAACTAACAACAAAATAGTATGAACACAATAGTCTCAATTAGGGCTGTTCAAAAAGTTCGTAGCTAGATACTTGCTCGAAACCATCTAGTTCAGTCAGCTTGGTTCGAAGTATTTTATTTTTAATTTAATAAATAAACATAATTTTCTTTTGTAACGGATGCTTTTGGGCAGTCTACTCGTCATTACGTAAAAGCAATAATGGTATTTGTATTTTAATTTATGTCCTAATTACAACCTAATACTAATTATTGTCCACCAACAAATACCGAGTCTTACAATTTTCAAATAGCCCATGACTCTCAATCTGCTAAAAAAACTTCGAATAAAGCTCATTCGAAATCTGCTCGTTAACAAATGAGGCTGGTTTAACTCGGCTCAACGCGTTTACAAACCAAGCTGAGCACGAGCTGGCCGTAGATTGGCTCGGCTCATGAACAGCCCTAGCCTTAGTAAAACGGTTCGATTATTAGCGGAATGTATGAAATACATACATAAAAAAGTAAGAACAAGGTTCTAGATCAAAATCAAAGTTGGTTCAATAGTTGTAAAGATACACCCGATCAACAGATATATAGAATCTCTTGCAACTTTCATGGCAGAGAAACGAGTTCTTAAACAGCATAAGTAATATCAAAACACAAAAAAAACGAAGTAAAAATCGTACTAATGATGTTAAATCACATCAAATTAAACAGAGAGATGATATAAGCTCTTCAACAACTGAATCCATTAATCAATTAATCATCATCTTCGTCATCTTTCGAAGATCTATAGCTCACATAGATAATAGATTCAAATAAACCTAAATCAACCGAATCAAACTCACAACTGTTTAAACTCATTTCTGATCTCTTCTGTACATATTCGAAGCAACAGATGAAGAAATTAATATCTACAGATCAAAGTAGAATGCATTTACAGAAGAATATTACGTGATATACCTGATTTTGAGAAGATCACACACACTGAAACACGCAGTAGCACACACAGAGAGAGAGATAATGGAGTTGTGAAACGAACAAAAAGGGTGGTATAGTATGGTGTTAAATAATATTGTTTTCAGGCAACCCTCAGGTTTATCCATTTTGTAGTTTTTTTTTTCTTTGATAATATAATAATGATAAAGGCTCTGTTACTCTGCATGTGATCTACACGTGTGTTGCCCTGCACCTTCACCTACAATTACTCCTTTAGTGTTTTTTATTTTAACTTTTTAAATGTTAGATTATGCAACCTGTTATTCTATTTAAAGTGACTTGTTGGTAAAGGTGTAACTCTTTAGTTTCAAGAAGTGTTTTGGTAAGTAGTTTTATTTGATCGTATCGAGTAAATTTAAGTTGAAGTAAGATAGGATTAGATTAAGGTTTTATAAAAAAAATTAGTGCAAGCTGTTGTTATTGGATTGATGGTACAATTATAAGAGTTAAAAGATTTGTTAAAGACAAGCAAATTTCAAATAGGATTAAGAGTAGTTTAAATTTTAAAAGGTAAGTATTGTTGATTAAAGAAAGATGATGTTACTAGTTAAGGGGTTATGTGGCTCAAGGATACTAAGGTGTATAAGAAATATAATTTCGTTCATATGAAGTTGGAGGTTTAAATTCTATAATAAATAAAAAATATAGATATAAAAGTTACCAACTAAGAATAAAGTCATCTCAAGAGCAATAAATTAAAGAATCGTAATCTATTTAGTTTTAAGAACATATAGATTAATACCATAAAAAATTAACTTGTTTTTTTAACTTACACTGAAAGTTTTTCTGACAAATCAAATTTGAAGAGTTTGATACAGTTGTATTCCAAATGTACAATGATAATAACATGGTATCTTTTAATCATATAACATGATATTAATAAGTATAATAAAATTAATATGCCAACAAAAGAAACTGCATACAGCATATATATACATTGAACTCATTTATATTAAATTATATAACTTTGACATACATAGCGAGTACCCTAATAGCTGACGTTACCGCTGCGTTTCACAAATCCGGTTATTCTAAACAAATTTATCATCTTGAATATTTTAAAATAAAATTAGAAGAATATTTGGTAAAACAAAAAAATCGGTAGTACACGTATTTAGTTTAAACTTAAAAAAAAAAATAAGATTACCAATTTAATAAGAGAGAAGGGACCAATAATCTTTAAAATATGAGGTATTCATAAAATGTAAATAAGGGAATGTCATAAGTTTAAATATCATTTGAGTCAGATGGTTTTTTTAGCAATAAGTTTCTCCTGAGGGGATTGAGGGTGCGGTCCCGGCTGAAAAACGGATAGATGGGTTTCCGAAGCAGGGTCGCATATTTACCGTTCATAAAAATAAATATAAGAGAAGGGCCCACATTATCACACGAGAATTCAGGTTGATGAGTCATCACGCACCTAGAACATATCTCTAGGCCCCTCAAACGAAGTAAAACCAACTTTTCAATTAATAAACACGATATTGTGGTTACCCGACCCGACCCGGCACTCACAAGATCTAATATTTGGTATAGTTTATTACTCTATTGGTTTCGATGATATTGAAAACAACTCATGTGACTATATTACTATTATAACATTTAGCAAGTGATGGTCTATAGCGCTCTTCTTTAATTGGTCCATGTATCAATATTTTTGTCGTACTTCTTTTTTTTTTTTTTTTTTTGGCTTTTTACTATATATTTATGTATATATAATTTATTCAAAACATACAAGAAATGTTATACTTTGGCCTGCTGTTTATGTTGTTCTTCACCTTCACGTTGGACCTTAATTCGATCCCTGTGGATGCTACTTTGATTAATGGTATTTTTAAGTTGTTGTTTTTTTCTTTTTTGGGTAATTTGTTTTACTTTTACTCTTTTTTTAATTATTATGTAAATGAAAATACTTTCTTGCTTCTTTTTTTTACATTTACTAAAAGTTTTTTAATGAATTAAATAAATTGTTGTCTTCACTCATCCCATGGTTATACTTTCTAAAATTTTAGTATAACATTGTGAAATCTTATCAATTATCTAATTTACCTTGGTATCTATGCTTTAAAGTTTAAACCCGTCTGAAAATCGCAAACATACAATATAAGGACCCCGACACGTGGCCTTACCTGCGGCTAAGCCCGGGGTAGCCTCCTAGTTTATCTACATTAACCACCAAAGTTATATTTGATCGTCACTTTTAAAATTATATTTATTATTTTCATAGTTTATTTAATAGTTACTCTAACATCTGGTATTTAATTTCATTAAATTAATGTAAGTTCAAGAATTATTTGTGTCACGGGTAATATACTAGTTTTCACATGTTTTATAATTGTATTCGAGTAACACTTAAATAATATATAGTAAATAAAATAAGAAAACTTTCAAGTCATAAATAAATTTGTTGTTGACCTTTTTGTAGTTAATTTTTTGATCAGTTAAAGAATCACCGACGGGCCACTGACCTGCCTAATCATTTTTATTACTTAGAGTACGGAACCGAAACCATCATCAGAGGAAAACTTATATTAGGTGAGAAAACCTCATTACTCAACATGAAACCTTTTTTTTTTGTCATAAGTGGACTTAAACCCAAGACCTACCCTATTTTAATAAAGTCGTAAAATATCTCAGCTCAATCACTTGAGCTGGTTGAAGATCGAAGATGTACATATTGAAAATGTAAAATTTTGTTTATGTTAAATCCATAGATCAGTTATTATCTTAATAAATTATCTAACAATATCACTTGGTAGAGAAAACCAATTTAATTTGTGAATTTTATAAAATACAATAAAATAAAATAAAAACATTTAGGCCATAAATAAATTTGTGTTTGAACTTTTAACAGTTATTAGATTGAATATTTACATATCGAAGATGAAAAAATATTGTTTATGGTAAATTCACTTAAGGATATCTTGATTTTAATAATTTTTTCTTATTTTTTTACTAACAACAAGACCACTTAAGTTTTAATATATGCAAAGTATTGTTTTGTAAGTGTTGATTATAAGTTAAGTGTCCTAAAATATATATACTTTGTTATTGTTTATAGCTTTTCTTTTTAAGTTGACTTAAATGGGACAATGATTAATTTCATTATTATATAGTGACTTTTTGTTATTTACATTTACCTACTATTTAGGTTAAACTTGAAAAGACTAATCACTATATAGTAATCAAATTTTATATATCTTCCTTTCGGTTAGTTTATTAAAAAAAAAAAAGAGTTGTGAGTAACTTCGGTGAAACACTAAATAAGCTATAGTTGTTTTTGTTAGAAAATGAGTGACCTTACTTTAGTAAAACATTAAACAAACTTTGTTACTATTGGATAAAATATTTTCTAAAAAGAAAACACTCAAAATCTAAAATTAGTGGTCAATAATAAATATTCTTAATTCACAATTTTAATAGTATATTATGAAAATTTCGGACTTTATTTCCTTTAATAACAAATTATAAAATTATTCAAGTGTTACATACTTATATTTGGATATCAAGGATTTAATTAATTAATTTTTTAGAACAGCATTTATTTCATTTATGTAACACTCTCTTTTAAGCACAATTTATCATGTGTACTCCTATGGTTTTTGTTTTTAGTTATTTCATCATATTTTATTTAGCTACTCTCAACTTAAAAGATCCAGGCTAGTCGACCTAACTAGTTAAACCGAAAATCACGTTATCACATATTCAGTTACAAACGAACCGGTACGGTGAAAAGCCACTATTGCTTCCATCCTAAAGAAAATTATATATAAATAATACATCGAAACCAAACACCATCGTAATCTCTAGTAAATACAATGGATATCAAATGTTACAACTCTAAATCTCTAATATGCCTCCTCAAGTTAGACATGCCAAAAGAACAAAGCTTGGACCGATAAATGTTAAAACATGTGGAAGGCAAGCCTTTGATTAGAATATTTGAAGCCTATACGTCAGTAGAAATATAGCAAACTCTAAAACTCTGTGCTAACACCATATGTCATATGAAACGCAAGTCAATCTCAAGGCATTTTCTACGTTGAAAGAGCACCTAATTAACTGCTAAATATGTGATGTTATGTTGTCACACCATAATATGGGTGGACTAGTAAGAGGTATATGTAACTCATGAAGTATAAAAGTGATCTAGCAAATCTCAATAGCGGTATGAGCAAGAGCACAACATTGCATCTCAATACCAGAACGAGTAACTTATGTTGTTTCGTGTATCTTCCACTGATGAGATTGGGTTCAAGAAACAAACAATAACCTATGGCGGATCAACGATATGGTAGCCATGAGCCATGAGGTAGTAAAGAATACACTTGATCTACAAATAAGAATGAACATCCATAGTAAAAGATCTACTTGTGGTGGATCGATGATATAACTCGGTTAACATCTGCATAAGCATGAACACCAATAGTAGAAAATTTACAAATAGTCAACTCGTGAGATATAGTACCCCAGAGGTATCAAAGAATACGCATGATCACAATTCAGTGACAGTTAGTAAGTTTTTAAAGAAACTAGGGAACCGTACTAACCGCATATGTAAAATCTAGATGAGTCAAGGTAAGATACTGTAAAACTCCACATGTGTCGCAATATAACAGTGGATCTTCTAGAGGCACATTAGGATAATAGGAAAGCTATCGTCTAGCAAAGACGGATAGATGTTGGTAGAAACTAAGACCTATGCGAGTGATAGATCTAGTAAAGATCTCTGTTGGAAAAGATGAAGAATGTCATTAGAGAATGTAGCTTGAACTTTTAAAAAATAGCTTAACATGCTCAAATCCTTAAGAATAAAATGTGTATTTAAATCGCTGACTAAAGCAAACACAAATGATGATGAACTATTGGTATTAGTGATATCATCCACACATACAAGCACATAGCACGTTATAGGATCCCGACAACATATGAACACGAATGTATCAATTGCACACTGAGCAAAGCCGAATGTAAAAATGGTTAGATCTATTTTCTCATGGTCTTCTTGAGGCCATAAAGAGCCTCATGTAGTATATAGACATGATGTGGGCAAGAGTCAACAAAACCAAAAGGTTGTGATATATAACAAAATCTTAACAAGTGAGGCTTTATATCAAGGTGGCTCTTAATCCTTTTGACCCACTGACACTCAATAATATTAGCCCAAGGAGCACTTACCAATATGTGCGCAAAGCATCCCACCATACCGGCTAGCGTTACGCCTGAAGAACGGTAAACGTCCATATGCCAGCTTTAGGAAGATGAAATGAGTAATGCGTCAAGGGATGAATACTTCTAACTCAGCCCAATAAAACCTAGCATGACCCAACCAGACAACCAAGTCTACCAAATGATGCATTTGTAGACATCACATATTAATAGCGTATTATAAAGGCGTTAATTGCTAACACGATCCGAACAACACCAACCCTATATGAAAGTTTGCAAGTTTTGGATTGCCAGGTCTAATCACTTAATGAACGGTCAGGTTCATGTAAAATCAAACAGGTTGATCCACATCTATACCAACTTTAACAGACATCAATAATACACAACGCAACAACGTTGAATAACTTATGCCAAAACAAATGTATTGCCAAATTGCATCATGATGCATTCTACAGCTTCAAGTAGAAATTCAAAAGGATTACATATATCCAAGCTGTAAATTTGACAACTAAGGATTATGTTATGCTCTAAACCGTCTAGGCAATCGATCAGCCGCCATAAATAATGCAGTTTAAAAACAAAAACTGAATCTGTCCATCATCATAGAATAAAACAAAAGATCACACTTCGTATGACAAATTGTCACTCAAAAAATAAATTTAAATCCTAGAAGTTTGCCTCTGAGCTTGCGTTTTTTGATCTATTCTCCAACCGTCAACCCAAAACCAAACTTGTAGTCTTTCTTTTTGTGGTCTATCTGCAATAACATAATCCAAAACAAAGTGTTACAAAATTTTCATTGTCCCAATAAAATCCACCTTTGAATTTAAAGATCTTGTTTTGAAATTTAAAATTGATATGTGTAGTTTTAGTTGTTAGGATCGATGAGTAGAATTATGACAATGATGAAGAAATGGAAAATCTATGACACACCCACCCCATCTCCATCCCTCACGCCCATCAACCTCAACATCTCCCCACCTACCAACCAACCGTAAGTACCCTCAAGAACATAAAACGTATTTTGAAACTTGATGGGTATGGTAGAGGAGGCGATGGTGGTGCTGAGGGGTAGTGACAGTGGGCAGAGATGTGGCAGTAGCAGTGTTTGGTGGCATTGGAGTTGGTATGGGGGAAGGTTTAACGGGTCAGAATCAATCCAAGAACGATCCGTTGGGTAGCTATGCCCCTGGTATCAACATAACTACTCACAAGCCGGCTAAGGGATCCAATCTTTTAGCTATGTAAACAAAACAACATAGGCACCATGGTGGCAAAATGGACGAGTCGCATAACATATCAAAACAGGTGATTTTGGTTTGGGCCGAATTAGGTTGACCCAAAACACACACACTGCAAAATTTGTGAGATTCAGTATAAAAATAGTGTGCCAAACATGATTGCAACTAAGAAACTAATACAAAAAAACAATTCTTTTTGAACAATATGATCTAGGAGGTTTACGCAATAAAAAAGGCGACTTTAAAACTATTTGACAAATTTTGTTTGAAATTCAATTAAAACTTTACCGGATTGACCTGTTAAAGACAAAATGTAACCGATTCAACCCATACATAAATAAATGGCTGAAATTGCACCTTTAGTAAGCACCAATAGAAAGTGACATCTTTTGGATATAGTGTCTATTAAATTTTCTATAAAAATTCAAAAGTAAGTGAAAACTGAAAATGTACTCACCTCAGCTGACAGAATAAAATTAAGACCCATATTCAACCTTTCTTCAAGAAATGCTGATGTACAACCATTTGAGTCGATCTTCCCTCTAAGACGACACTGTCAACATGAAAACAAGTTAATCATAAGATAAAAAAAGATTGGTCAAGCTTTACTAACAAGTTAAACTAAAAAAGTGCAATAACAAAGTAGAATTGTTTCCATAGGCGTGAACCACAAATCATATATACAGCATGCGTTGTCAAACATAACTATACATCACATGTAAAAGGACATTAAGCACATATACACTTTCAAACTACGAAAAGTTCAGAAAAACAAAATTTGAACATGAAAAACTACTTGTCAATATGTTATACCCATATTTTTTATTTATTTGTCTGATATGGTGATACGTTTATTTATGGTATTTCTAGTTATTAGATAGGTAATATTAGCAGATACATATTAGTTTTAATCTATAAACAAAGATTAGTAATAGTATTTTGCCAATCTAGAATTCTTAGTTAGGTTCTTATAAAGATAAATATTAGAATAATTGTTTATTTATCTAATATGGTGATACGTATATTTATGGTATTTATAGATATTAGATAGGTAGTATTAGCAGATACGTATTACTACTAGTATCTTGATCAATCTAGAATTCTTACTCAGGCTCTTACTAAGAAATTAGAATAATTGTTTTGCTATGCTTAGTTGGTTTGTAGAAGTGAGCTGAAATCAAACTGGGCATCCAGATAGCAAATTACCTCTCGAAAGTTTAGCCATACTGATCACTTATTGTGTTCGTTATTTTGTGTTTTTTCGTTCGTTAATTATAGTCAGATCACATTACAATATCATGAAATCTGAAGCGCAAGAACTCCATGAACTCAGATTTTGTAATTTTAAAATGAAACTAGAAAGCAAGCGAAATAATTATTGGCAGTGGCCACTGATGAAGGATTTGTTATATTACCTGACGGAGTATATAATCATAGCCAAAGCTGGCAGTGGCATCTCTTGACATGTAGTTGTACATCATATCTGTTGCCAGAGAAACCTATACCAAACAAGATTAGACTTAGGAGCCCACTTAATCATGGTTAATAAATTGTTAAGAAGTTTGAGTTGCTTACCTTTTCAGACACTTTCTGAACATAACCAAGAACCACCATTCCAGTGCTAGCAATTTGTCCTGAAGCAACCTGTTTCAAATTTGATAAGTTAGATTTTCTGAACATAACAAAAACCCACCTTAAAATTCAATTTGTCCTGAGACAACCTGAGGCCACTCTGACTCACTTGGGAGGCTGTATGCATTAACAATACAGTTTGTGATCCATTACCCTTATAACTATATGGTTCACATTTGACCCATTTGAAATGAAACATAACCCAGAGCGACTCCATTCACAACTGGGTCAAAATTGCCATCTCCAGATATAAGAATAAATAGATGAACAGATAATATCACAAATTACCATTTTATCGGTGCTGTAACGTGCGGCATAACCAATACCAGACTTCCTATGCTGACCAGCCCAAAACACTTCCCCACCTAAAGACAGGTGAGGAGTCACACTCTGCAAGCACAACATATACTCATACAACAACTGATGCTGGAAAAATGCTTAAGAAGACAGATATATGTATAAAAAAAAGAATGCAAATTAAACTAATAATCCATACAACAACCCTTTTATCTTAATTTCTCTCCATATGCAACTGAACTTACTAAGTACATTTCTGCCACGATACAAGAGACAGACAGATCTTTTACCTGAATATAACTAGCTCCAATCAGGCCACCATTTCCAAGTTGTAACTGAGTCCTGTAGTCCGAACCCTGAATCAAGGAAAAACTTAGACCCTAACAATGTTTATAGTTGCAACCTAAAGTGTGTTTGAAAGTAAAAATGTCATGAGTTAAATAAGTCACAAAATAAACAGTCATATTGTCCATATAAAGTAAAACAAGACGAACAGGTTACCTTATAGTCAAAGTTGAACATTCCATGCGACATGTGAGGCTCATTTGTAAGCTGATAAAAATATCAAACTACATTAATGAAATGATTTTGAAAAGCAAACATTCAATTGACAATTACATATCATTCATCCTTTAACCTGAGCATTGGCCTTCATAGTAAGATTCTCAGACAAGTCACATTTCACTCGAGCACTTAGCCGCCCATCAGTCAAGATCCTTCCGAAAAGCATCAACTTTGACAAACAAAAGACCACTATTAAAGTGAGATTGCTATATATATACAAACATTAAAAAAAATTATGTCAACAGCAATAAATTAAATAATAAACCTTTGGGTCTATAAAGTTAGCACCAAACTCATAGTTTGCAGTAGGAATTTTGATCGTTTCGGCAGATTGAGAAGGAACTTCAGTAGGTCCCATAACAATACTGGTAATTCAAAAGCACATGATCATTACAATAAAGAAAAATACTAACTTATACAAACTCAAATGCTAGTTCAATGAGTACCTGTGACTTAGAGAGAACTTTTGATTGAGACCCTTGGTAAAATCAACACGCATACCCTCAAAATGATCTGGCTTCAATGACACTGCATACAATTACATCCGTTCAATATAAGAGGTAATGAACGTACAAGATAAAGTTTCAGATTATGTTTTTTACTCCACAAGTGATTAATATCCAAATTAACTCACAATCACACTGTCAAACACAACACTATATAGTCTATATACAATATAACAGTCGGTCGTTTTTATCTTCAAATCCACATATCACACAACACATTGCTATACATAATTGATCATTTATGTACTTTAAAAAACTGATATTGTAACTCATCCCACCAAATTTCTGCAGATTTTAACTTTTAATGTATCCCACCTTCAATTGTCACACACCAATAACTTATAATCTTATAACCAATCTTCTCCACTACTACATAACTTGCATTTTATAAAATTATCTATATCCAGTTGCCTCCAAGTATTCCTCTTCTATATGCAACTTAAATTATTGACAATAACCCTAAATAACACACTTTTTAAACAAAATCACATACTTCCATCAAGAGTAGGGTTTAGAATTAGGGTTTAACAACACTCACGAACCACACACACACAACAACAACGTCAAACCATCACAAACTGAACCAACTACAAAACCAATTCACAATCAGCAACAACATCAAAACAAACAAGCGAACTAGATTGAAGATTATCGAGATGCTAACTCATCGCCTCGCGGTGGATCTCCTCGTACGGAATCGGACACGGCAGGTCCATGTAATCAACTTTCTCCGGCTTGATAGCTTCCGCCGCCGGCGGCGGCGGTGGGGCGGTTGCAGGCGTAGGAACACGTGTTGCCATTGTTGTTGATGGTGATTTTGGGTGGATATTGATCGGATTTGCGTCACAATGAAGAGTATGATGGTGATTTGAACTTTATGTGTTTATGGTTTTATGTGGTGATTGTGCACATTGATGTTTGTGAGGGTTTTGTGTGTGTTGTTGAGGAGAACGATGAGAGCGCCTCCTTCTGTGAATTTGCAAAACCCTTGCGAGCTGGTTTCGTATAAGAAGCTGGCTTGGTGTAGCTCAAGCGGCTGAGAGTCGGCTCGGTCGTATAAATACTTGGAGAATAAGAAAAAGATAAATAACCTAGAGTATTTTGTGACTATGATTTTGTAACATAAAGTTGAAGCATATGATGAAGTAACGAAATGATTAATTGTTTATTACTATTTTACGAAGGTTGGTAGTAGATTCGATAAAGTTGTTATTATCTGATTTGGAGGTTATGATTTGAAGATAAAGATGTTTGCATTATGCATGTGTTATATCTGGGTGTGTAGCGAATTTGATTGTTAATAGATTTGTTTTTAATATTTATATGTGTTTACATGTGAATGTATTTCAGTGTGTTTATGTGGATATTTAGTTTTTAGATGTTTAGTTTATAAGTTGTTTTTGTGTAGTGAACTTAATTTCTCAAAACAAATTTTGGATTCATTGTACTACGTGTGAGAGAGACTTGTGATCATTGTATTAAAAAATTTAGTGTCGAGGCCGATTCACTGAAGTCAGGATGAGATCCAACACTTCATTGGAAATTTGAGAGTAACACCTTAGTATTTTTGTTATACAAAATAAACAGTCGTCAAGCTCACCACAGAAGACCCCAAAGGATGTTGCTATGACCAAGCTCCGGTGTGAAAAATAAGATCGGTATTTACAAAAGAAATTTAGAAGTGAATGCAGATGAATAAACATAAATGATGAGTGATTTGAATGTGTTATTTGCATAAGAATGACAATTTTGTTATACTTGAATATATGTTGTAGAATTTAGTGAACTCCATTATTCTTTTTGTTGTCATCGGCATGTGGTTTTCAATTGTTGGAACTTATGTTTCGGACATGTGTTTGGTCCAGGGGTTTATTCCCTTTAATCTTTAGAACGAAGAGCTTATGAATTGTTCCTCCATTAAATGCTCGAGAGAGATGTCGAGCGTACTTCATAAATGCATGAATGCATCTTGTCATTGAGATACTGCAAAGGGGCATTACCATCTTTTTTTTTTAACAGCATTACAATCTAGTTTACGGTTTTACCCGGTTGCATTTAACCATGCAAGCATTATGGATTCCCGTTTACTTTTAGCTTAAAACAACGCTTGAGCCTAGTTTCAAATTTTATTTCAGTTTGGTTGACGCCCATACAACAAAAAAAATAAGTGTAAAAAATATAAAACAAAAAAACACGTTAGAATAAATAAAAAAAACTTATCGACACGTGGATCTTCCTATACGTCAATCCAAGCTCGTTCCAACACACATTTTGCCTCGACCATACAACGCTTAGCCATTCATTGTTGCGTTCCCGATGACTCACCGACTTGTTGTTTTGCCCTTTTGCTTGTGCTAGTGATTTTTTTGTTGTGGTTCGGGTTCATGTTTGGTTTCAGGTTCAATTAAGGGAGATGGAAAGAATGATAACAAGGTTTGTATTTTTGGGTACCCTTTTGTGTTTATGAATCAGGTAAATCCAAACAATCTGCTCCGTGTCGTTCATATGAGTCAAACTGAACAATAGCCTATAGTCACCTATTTGATCCATATTTTTATGAACTTCGAAGTCTAGAATATAAAAGTTACAGAGAGAATAATATTTTAGTGCGGTGGGGTTCGAATTATAAAATGTAGGGCTTTTATAAGTGTTTAAATTTATTTATTTTTTTTGTATTTTTAGCTTCAAACGGTCAAAGATTGAATTCCCGATCAACCCTCGTGATTTTCAATAGTAAACCCCCATTCCCACGTCATGATCCACCCTCTGGCCGGAGCCCCACGCTCACACCTATGCCAAGGTCTGGTGGTGTGCAAGGGGCACGGGTGGTTGACGTGGCCTCTTATGATGTGTCGCTAACGTATAATCTTAACGTAATTTATGCATTGTCCTACATCATACTTCCTATGTGAGAATATTGCATTTTTTAACGGAGAATACATTACAAAATATTTGAGAGTATGGAAGCACATACATGGTGAAGGGTTAGGACTAATGATAAAGTGACTTGAAGTTAAATTGTGTAAGGCCATGTTTGAGATTGTTTATTTTAGTTTGAAAAAAACTTTTGAAAAAAACTTTTGAAAAAATAACTTATTAATTTATGATTTTTCAAAAATAGTTTCAAAAAAAACGTTTGAATTGGTTTATAAACTAAAAAGATACTTTTAAAATGAGAAGTGGTTAATAAGAGATAACAGAACGATATAACATGAAACTAGATTAAAACAAGTTTTTAAAAATTAATAAGTAACTCACTCGTTACTTTTTAAAAACTTTTTTTTACTCCCTATAAAAAATCAATTTAAAAACTTCTTTTAAAATTACCAAACATTGTTTTTTAAATAAACAATTCTTACGATAAACGGTTTGAGTTTTATTTATTGCAGATATAAATTAACCATAATATTAGCAAGTGTCGCTTATATTGACATGAGATTTGACCATTTTTGCAGCAGATTGGGCAAAATTACCGGTACGAAAGTTGCTGATTAGCCACCCAATTCCTGTTCGGAGGTACTTTCTTCCTCTCCGCGTATGAAATGGCAATAAATTCAGTAAAATTGCTTGTGATTTACGGTGGTTTATTAAGAATCGATTAAAACCCTAGAAACTTTGCTATTGTTATTTTAGTCTTTGCCTACCCCACTTAAATTTGTGTCCATACATTATGTCTCCTTTTCACTCACTCCTCTAATCTTAATTGTTTGATATATGTTTCAAAGAATCTCTGAGAAACGTCTTACGTTATGCTTTAAAATGAATATATGTAATTTTACAAGTTTAACGGGATATATGTAATTCCGTAAAAAAAGATAAAAAAGAGTTAGCTTTTAATTTATTTCTTGATGCAGGGAGATCAAGGGAAGGGAATGAGTGAAGGGCACACATTCTTGAGGACATGACCAAGGATAAAAATGCTAGAGGCTTAGGCACATCAGAAACATACTGCAAATTGCCACTAGTGTGGATCAAATTGGAAATGACTGGTGGGAATTTACTTATATATGTGTTGGATGCTTTGAAACAGTTTTAGAAGTATTCACAACATCTGTGCAGGCTTTGATGTTGAGGTAGATAGAATATTGGAGATTGCTTGTTTGATTACAGATGGGAAATTGAGGAAATTGGTAGAGGTAGGTGATAGTTTGCCTTTCTTTTTGATGATTGTGACTAGTACATATGCAATAATCGACCTGTTTACTTATGAAGGGGTGAATCCGGGTTTATTTGGGTAAAATAAGTAAAATACGCTGATAAGAACCAAAAATTAAAGAAAACAAATGATGCAATTGATAACTTATGAGCTACAGCTTTTAATCCAATTCGAGAAGGATTAGATCTCCAAATACTGTTCTAGACCAATTTCAAACATAAAAACAAGACATCCTCCTCTAAACATCAAAACAAGTATAAATAAAATAAAGTACTAACTGCTCCTACTAACTTCTATCCCACTAACTCCCTATTTGCTAGCAAATCTGATTGAACTGCTTGACTGGGTCAAAGTGGGCCCGAGACCCTCACCAGGGCTGCCCACAACAGCTGGGTTCGTATCACTACTACCCGCCCGGAGAAACGACTTGTCCTCAAGTCGGGATGGAATGGTGCGAGTGAAGCTTTCTGATCCGTATCAAAGTCCCACCGTGATCACCATTTTAGTCGTGCAAATGTCGTCGAAAACGTATCAGTCCATGGTGTTCGCCACTCGTCTTCCGATTGCGTTCGGTGCAATCCCCACAAAACGAGATGCTGGTTGCCATGGTGGCCGCCACTCGCGTCGCCCTGCTGCACTGTCGAGGTTTAGCTTCAATTTGTTGAAGCCTTTTAAAAACAACCCTTGTGTGTTCGCCTCATGTGAAATTGAAAGGCCCACATCCTTGCTGTTGGCAACTGAATTTGGCTTTCTATTTGTTGGTTTGTTGACAACTGCTCCTCGAACAAACAACTCTTTTTCCTTCATGTTACCATTTGATATGTGAAGAAAATAGTAGTGAAAATGGGTAGTTTTGATGGTGGTGGTTGTTGTGTCGGTAGTTTCAGGGATGGAAGATGGTTGCTTTGGCGGTAGTGGTGACAGTCCTGGTAGTTTTGGCGGCAGCAGTGGTGGAGTCGGTAATTTTGGTGGTGGTGGTGGCGTAGTCGGTGGTGGCGGTTTTGTTGCA
Source organism: Flaveria sonorensis (assembly GCA_025506505.1). Classification (NCBI taxonomy): domain Eukaryota; kingdom Viridiplantae; phylum Streptophyta; class Magnoliopsida; order Asterales; family Asteraceae; genus Flaveria; species Flaveria sonorensis. The sequence continues at coordinate 29,154 of JACCIY010000408.1, forward strand.
GGACCTTCTGTGTGCACCTGACCTTTAATTTCTTCAACATCTTCCCTCAAACATGCAAGAATGGCATCTAATCTTGCTGAAATAGTTGCTAATTGATCTACCAAATTCCGGGTTGCAGGTGCCATTCGATTTCCCGGCAATGGAACCAAATGATAAGAACCAAAAATTAAAGAAAACAAATGATGCAATTGATAACTTATGAGCTACAGCTTTTAATCCAATTCGAGAAGGATTAGATCTCCAAATACTGTTCTAGACCAATTTCAAACATAAAAACAAGACATCCTCCTCTAAACATCAAAACAAGTATAAATAAAATAAAGTACTAACTGCTCCTACTAACTTCTACCCCATTAACTCCCTATTTGCTAGCAAATCTGATTGAACTGCTTGACTGGGTCAAAGTGGGCCCGAGACCCTCACCATGGCTGCCCACAACAGCTGGGTTCGTATCATACGCTAAAAGGGAAACAAGTCAAATGGGTTGAAGTCGCCCAATGGGTATCATTTATGCATAAAACATTCTAATCTTTGTATCCAAAAAGTTAGATTATTGTTTAAAGAACATAGTTTTTGTAATAATATTTGACACGCTAATTATTCATGAAAGGTTTGGACACAAACTGCTTCTGGTCCACCCATATTAAAATGACATGCTTTGAGAGTAACCATTTGGACGACCCGCTACCCCACCCATACCAAAAGACAAAAGTTACATGTTTTGACCTGAAACCATTTGGACCCGTTACCTAACCAGTACGAACCACCTGTTCTTTCATATCTAGTGAATAGTCTTGGCTTTTTATAACAAATTCATTGTGTTTCCAACTGTGGTTTGTGTATTCTTGATTGTAGCAGGCAATCTGTTAGTGTTACAGGAACTGAAACTTGCTCTTTTTTGCTTAGGGTCCTGATTTGGTAATCTATCAAAAAAAAGATTTTCTGGATAAAATTGGAGAACATTGCCAAGATCATCATGCAGCAAGTGGTAAGGCTACCATTTGAGACATACGACTACCCAAATCAACCCATTTGTGAGTAAATGGGTCAAAATTGTCACCTCTAATGTATGCACTTTTTGGTTCAAGAAACCAAAAGATATTTAGTCCTAATTAACATGCCAATGTTTACCAGGGTTGTTTGAGAAGGTGACACAAAGTAGAACCAGTGAAAAAGAAGCTGAAGAACTGGTGAGATAAAACTTCTTCATGGTTCTTAAAAACCAATAATGACAAATGTGTCAATCTTGTAGATATAATCAATTAAAATTTTGTAACGATTGCAGTGGCCCTTCACAATTTATATATAAATCAAAGTATTTTCCTTTTGTGCTGCTGTAGGTTATAGATTTTGTGAAAGGACATGTTAGTGCATATACTCCTTCACTTGCAGGAAATTCAGTTTATATAGATTTTATGTTCTTGAAGGTAAAATGCTGCAGATTTCAGACATTTTGCTTACACTCTTCATGTGTAATGTTCATAAAAAACACATCATAAAATCAATCTTACACATTGTTTTCTTGCAACTGAAATCTACCATGGTTATTTCTGTTGCAGAAGTACATGCCCAATTTGACTAGTCTTTTCTCCCACGTTGTCGTTGATGTCAGCAGTGTCAAAGCTTTCTGTTGCCATTGGTTCCCAGAAGGTATCATCTAAAACTATTTATGTAAATTGCTTCATTAACATAAACGTGTTTAAGTAGCTCGGTTTACTCAACTTGTTTGATTTTATTTATATTTATTTTGTTTACTTTTGGTTTGTAGATAAAAATGCTCCTAAAAGGGAGAAGAAGCATGGAACCATGCTAGATGAGATCAAAGAAAGCATAACCGAGCTCAAATATTACAAGGATCATGCATTCAAATCATCAAAGTCTAAGAGGTAATGCATGGTGAATGTTGACGTCGTGCACTAGTTTTGTCACTCTAAGTTATACGACCAACAATATGTCTTTGGTATGACCTTAACACCTATAATATGTAATTTTGTCTGGATTCGATAGTAACCTTTCCACAAATCTCATGTGACGATTCGAATTGGTTTTTGGGTCAACTCCTTGTTTCAGTGGGGCCGGCTAAATAGAAAAGACTTAGTTTAATAACAGAAGTAGCAATGGTTGCAAGTATATAAGGAGCCTTAGATTGTCGGTTGTCAAATTTCCAATAGCTTTAGTGAGATTTTACTGGGGATGTTTGTTTGTTTAATTGTTTATCTGTCTGTGTTGTCAAAATCTCAAAGGAAACTAGCTATTATATAAATGAAAATACAAGAAGAAACTGACAGTTGAAGGAATAATCAATTTTGACTTTTGAGTGAATTTTGTTGAGCCTGCTGCTCATGATACCCGACCCATCTCTTCTACACGTTTTGCCATCATACATATTGATAATCATGTGATTTCTATTTCTCATATTATACGTTGTTCATTGTGACATTTAGGGGCCTTTCGTTGCGATGACTATTGTCGATTCACATGGATATTTCCACCAACATATCACTCTTAGGCACTTGACACCTTTCGTCATTTCATGTCACATACTAAAAACCTCTTTTCTACCACCACCAAACCTTTTTAGTGTAACGGTGCCCATGATCAAATATAGCTACATTACTACTTTAAAATACTTGTATTAACAAAATCTGAAAAATATACTAAAAAGGGTTATTTATAAATAAAAGTCACCGTAATTACAAACATCATTTAGGATAGAGATGGTCAACATGAGCATGTAACATTCCACTTTCTTGGTGTTACGTCTATGACTTTACCCCACTTGTATTGTACAACATAGTATTATACTGACTCATCGTGAATGTAATGTCTCATGTTTAACTAGGACACATAGAAAAATTGGAAAAGTCGGCGAGTCCTGAAAGCAATTTTAGACATGCAATCCTTTGAGACCCTCACAATCATTCGAATGTCATTCGAAACACTGAATCGAGGAAGAGAGAAGGGCATGAAGTAACAGGGGAAGGATTTATCATAACACAACAATTACAAGTACCACGAATAAATTTATTCATATATTTTTCTAATAAAAAATTTTGAAATTAAAAGAAATAAAATGGCAATTTTTATTGGTCTCTATTAATCTTGAAAAGAAATATGCATAGATTTCGTTTATTAGATAAACTGTAAAAAAACGGTAAACGATTGAAAATTTAAAAACATATGAAAAACTTAGTTTATTGGGTTTTTTAAATATACGAACGTATGAATTTTTATGTAAATATTGTAAAATTTTAAAAATACGATTAATTAATCAAAACTTAAATAATAAGGTTCCCTTTTTCGTTATCCTAATAAATAGTGCCTCGTAGTGATCCTCGTTTAGATATTATAATAATCTTATGCATAAAAATACTTACGTGTTTGTCGCATTTCTTGTATCTTTGTTTTAACAACAATCCAATTTATTTTTAGTTATACACATTGTCTTGGTTGTATTAAAATGGCATCATGATTAAAATAGTTTGACTGGTTTGCATACATATATAAACAAAGAGGTTCAAAAAAGAATATAAACGAAAAGCACCAATAAAATTAAATGAAACATAACGACGTGTCTGATGCACGAGTGTTGGATTACTAAAATATTTATATGTAAAGATGTGTAATATGCAATGTTTCCAGAACCGGACGCCCCAATGGTTCACTGGTCGGAGCGGTTTGACCGGTTATGAGAACCGGATAAAATTATAACTATCTTAGTGAATATATGTAAAGAATACTTAAAAATTTAAAAATATATAAAAAAACCGATCTAACCGGTCCAACCCCCGGTTCGACCGGTTCCAACCACCGATTTGAGATAAACCGACGGTTCAATGCCTCCAAAACGAACTACACCTGATCGGACCGGTGGATTCCCGGTCGGACCGGCCGGTCCGATCCGGCCCTCGCAACAATGGTAATATGTGTTTTATCTTATGGAATATCTATTAAGAGCCATAAACAAAAATACAAAGAAAGGGCTTGGAAGTGAGGTCAGTGGTGTTGAATCCTTCAAAGCTGTTTGTGGATGACATTAACCAACTCACCCCCATCACTCTATGCAAGCCTCACTCTCTGCAACTCAAACCCTAACATATTTGATTCAGAAGAAACACCTTCGTGTTTGAAGATCATTCAACAACGATGATGAAGTTGCATGCATTAACAACATCATCATCATCATCGTCGTCGTCGATTAAAATGGCTACCACCGGAGGATCGATTACGTTGCCGAATTTGAATTTGAATTTGAATTTGAATTTGAATTTTCCGTCTTCTCCGTACTGCTCTCGTGATCTAAATGGAGTTCGTCTTCCTTCCCTCTGGTACGATTGATTGCTGTTAGTTAACTCATGAACAATTCAGCTTCTGATTATGCGTGTGTGAGTTGTTGATGTTGATCGATTTTTGGTTTCTGTGAACAGATTGCAGCTAAACTCGTCATTTCGAATCGGAACGCTGTTTGCTATGCGGAATCATCCGCTGCTTCTACTGGTGAGTTTCACTTGTCAATTATCCTTTAATCGATCTATAATCATGTTAATTGTATAACAATTGATCGTGATAATTGTTGTAGTTTGTATGATATACAGAATTAGGGATTTGTTCCTTAGAATTTCATATATTTATGATGTTTTATATCTTATTACTGTTGATTTGTTGAGTGTAGTTGCTGCTGAAACCAAAGAGGAGAAAGAGGGGGAATCCACTGCTGCTGCTGCTGCAAAAGAAGATACTGATGCTCCGGCGAAGCCGAAACCGAAGCCGAAGCCTCCGGCGAAAGCTCCTGCTAAGGAGTTGCCGGAGATGATGGAAGAGGATGTGATTCCAGCCCTACGATCAACTCTTGAAGCTCAGCAAGATATTGAAGAACTGGAGTTGTTTTTCAAGGATAACAAGGTAATTAGTATTTTGCATTTTCATCATATTAAGAATTGACATTGATAGTAATTCTATCACAATGAAGTGTTTTAGAGGATGACCAATGAAAGTGGTTAGCTTGAACGGTATATCACCCGGACCGATGTCCAACCCGCAATAGGCCAAACTGGTATCAAACCAGCGGTTCGGTTTCAACCCACACCGGTTTCGTTATCGGGTTGGGTTGTGGTTTGGAATCGGTTTCGGTTCAGAAATAGCTTGAACCAGAAAACCTTCTGGCTTCTGTTAAGATAAAACCAGTTCCAGAGGGCCCAAGTAGATTCAAGTTAAGGCTCATTAGTGTGTAAGTTAAGGCTCATTAGTGTGTATTTTTTATATGACACGAACCTAACATGAAATTTACGGTTTTGGGTTTAGTCTTAACGGGTTCGGGTTAGTTCCCGGCCAAACCAGCGTACAACTGTACTAGTTTAGCTAAATGGATCTGCTATGTTCACATGTTGACCTGTTTATTTTTATAGATTTTAAGAAACTATTTGTATGTCATGAATGTGTATTTTAAGCTAAAGCTTAAAAGATAAAAAGAGAGACAAAGATCAAATTCTATAGTTTAAACATAATTATTTTAGGGAGAAAAACATATTTCCCCTTCTAAAAATGATTAATGGCATATATACCCAACCAAAAAATTTAAATGCATATATCCCCTTTCAAAACTTTATAATGACAAATATACTTATTTTCATTAAAAATACTTTATATAATGACTAATTTACCTTTATTCTTATTAAAACTTCATAATTTGCAAAATTCTCCTTATTCTTATTAAAGTGTACATATAGTTCTTCATTTTATACTTCATAACTCAAAATTCCCCTTATTTTTATTAAAGTGTAAGATGTTTTTATGCGTCATCATTCAAGTGACTCGTATGTATTATAGTTATACAAGAGATGAAAAATGTCCCACAAAATAGATAATGAAGAAAGAAGAAAAGTCATTAATCCATACATTATCACAAAAAAATATTCAAAGATTTGGCATAACAATAGCCAAAAACCAAAATCAAATACTAACTTTTTAATCCAAATACCAACAATAACCAAATATTCAATGATTTTGCATAACAATAACCAAAGTATTCAAAGATCTTGAGGTGCCGAATTTTTGCAAGTTTTTTTATGGTATCCGTACTCGCCACAACGCCCACATTCATGTCTTTTTTTTTTTTTTATGATTCATCACTTGCTTTAATCCTGTTCTTTCTTGGTCTCCCAGGAGGCCGTTTGATTTTAGGTGCGTATATCATCTTCCCGGTCTGCACCCATTGATTCTTTGTAGGCATAGGAGCAACTTCTAGAGCATAAGTCAGTTTATATTTCTCAATCGTGAAGTAAGGATCTACAAACTTATCACATTCTTCCCTTATGAATGCAATAAAAGCATATGCATGTATACATGGAACACCTCTAACTTGTCATATCCGACAAGTGCAAGTTTACATTGTCAAATATCGAGTTTACTTTGATGGTTGGACTTTTCTTGCTAAAAGTTTCCTCTTGAAAATTATGCATCTCAAATTCACCATCAGAACTATAATGGCTATGATAGCTTTCATCGCCTAAGGAATACTCTGATTCATCATCGACTTCATCTTCACCCCTAAAACAAACATAAACAATTAATACTAATTTTGGTGCACATCATATTAATGTCACTTGAAAACAAACATTTACCTTTGGTCCCTTGAAGATGTCTCGACATTATCGGATTTCTCAGGATTATCACTAGTTATCACATGTAAAGTTAATTCTTTTTCCGTTCTCACATAAGCAGTTACTTCTTTTTCTACCTGATACATGTTGAGCATCAATTGGAAGTTATCATGAGAATCAAGCTTGATAAAAGATTGATCCGTGGCATACTTTGTTGGGTTTGTGGAGTCTTGACTTGGGCTCGGGTTAAATGACAACTCAGTGGCAGATTAATTAAATTAAAGACCTGGCCCGTTTTCATTTAATTTTAGCCAATTAGGGTTTTCTTAGGGATTTAGTTGTAAACCCTAATTTTCTCTATTTATATTGTGCCATTGTACTTGTAATTCCTCACGAGTGAGGCAGAAAGCAATAAAATAGTATCCTGGTTGCAGCTCGTGGACGTAGGTCACATCGACCGAACCACGTTAAATCTCGCGTGTTCATCTTTATTATTATTTTCTCTCGCCGTTTGATTGTGTTTGTGTGTCGATCTACACCCGGATCCCTAACAAGTGGTATCAGAGCTTTGGCTCGTTACACACGCAAGAAACACGAATCGCGAGAGAAGTAGCTATATAGGTTTTCAAGAATCAGCATCCGTTGCCGCCATTCTGCCGCCGCCGGTGTTCTGCCGCCGCTGTTCTGCCATCGCCGTTCTGCCGCCGCCTCCGTGTCGCCGCCGCCGCTGTCCCGCCGCCGTCGTTCTGCAGCCGCCGCTGTTCTGCCGCCGCCGCCACTCTGCTGTCGCCACTCTGTTCTGTCAAATTAGGGTTTCCTATCGAACTTACTGGGTAGTTTGATTGTGTGCTGCATTTCAAAACTCAGTTCCGACTCGACTGTTAAGCATCTGTGGTCTGGGATAATGGCTGAGAGCGGGAAACTTCAGATTGAGAAGTTTAATGGAAACGATTTTGGTTGGTGGAAAATGCAAATAGAGGATTTGCTTGTTCAAAAAGACTTGGATGTTGTTTTGGGTGAGAAACCAGAAAATATGAAACCAGCTGAATGGGAAACTTTGGATAAAAAGGCCAAGGCGGTTATTATGTTGTCGCTGACAAAGGATGTTGCGTTCAACATTCTAAAGGAAACTACAGCAAAAGGTATCATGGATGCGTTAGCTAATATGTATGAGAAGCCTTCGGCAGCAAATAAAGTTTTCTTGATTCGAGAGCTGGTTAATACAAAGATGAAAGAGGGAAGTTCAATTTTAGTGCACATCAACAACTTGAACTCGATTTTGTCAAGACTTGGGTCAGTTGGCATCAAATTCGAGGATGAGGTTCATGCTCTACTGCTGTTATCATCATTGCCTGATAGCTGGGCTGGTACTGTTACAGCAATTACTAGTTCCACCAGCACGTTCACTTTAAATGGGGTTCGGGATATTATTATGGGCGAAGACACCAGACGAAGAAATTCAGGTGAAACATCAAGTGAACTATTGAATGTTGGCAGAGGAAGAAAGAATAACAGAGGTAGTGGGAGCAAGAACAGGAAAAGGAGTCAGTCTAGGGCTCGAAATGATGTGACTTGTTGGAACTGTAAACAGGTGGGACACTTCAGGAATCAGTGTCCGAATGATCAAAAAGAAGTTAACACTGCAGCAGACTACTCAGACGATGATGCTTTAATTTGTAGCGTGGAGAGCAGTGTGGATTCCTGGGTCATGGATTCTGGAGCTTCGTTTCATGCTACCCACAGCAGCGAAGCATTGCAGAATCTAAAAGAAGGCGATTTTGGTAAGGTAAGACTGGCGAACAATGATGTTCTTGATGTTACGGGCATGGGTGACATGGATTTAGTTACTTCAGCTGGTTCATGGACTTTGAAAGATGTCAGGGTGATTCCTGATTTGAAGAAACAGTTGATTTCTGTCGGTCAGTTGGATGAACAGGACATGAGGTTAAGTTCGGTAATAAGCAGTGGAAAGTTGTTAAAGGGAATCTTGTCATTGCTCGTGGAAAGAAAATGGGTTCATTGTATATGGTTAGTTTACCATCTAAAGGAAGTGATGTTCCAGTTCAGAAAAATACCAAAGTCCAGTTCACAGAATCTCGTGAGCAGAAAAAGGTTTGCTTTGCAAGTAAGAAACCTAGAGTCACAAGAAAGATTCAGAATGAATGTGCATGGAAGAGTTCAGAAAAACCAGTTAAAGGATTTCGTGGCAGTGGGAGCACAGGTTGTGCTTCAGTTACAGTTCCTAGACAACAATGGGTTAAAAGAATTAATATTCCATCAAATAAAATATCTCCAGATGATTACTTGTTGAATATGGAGAGTGTTTGTTCTCAGGGTGTTCCAGGATCTGGCAGTTTGTATCAGTGGGAGCCGATAGGGACGGAGAACAGGTCAGGGGCAGATACAGCCGTGACTGATATGTTGAAGCTCGGGGGAGCTTTAACGGGCCTTCAGGTTAACTGATGAGAAGGCCGCTGCAACCAGGAAGACGAGGAAGATTACTAGAGGTACAAGTGTTCACATCGGAAGGGAGTTTGAAGATGATCAAGCCTCCAAGTGGGAGATTGTTGGGTTTGTGGAGTCTTGACTTGGGCTCGGGTTAAATGACAACTCAGTGGCAGATTAATTAAATTAAAGACCTGGCCCGTTTTCATTTAATTTTAGCCCATTAGGGTTTTCTTAGGGATTAAGTTGTAAACCCTAATTTTCTCTATTTATATTGTGCCATTGTACTTGTAATTCCTCACGAGTGAGGCACAAAACAATAAAATAGTATCCTGGTTGCAGCCCGTGGACATAGGTCACATCGACCGAACCACGTTAAATCTCGCGTGTTCATCTTTATTATTATTTTCTCTCGCCGTTTGATTGTGTTTGTGTGTCGATCTACACCCGGATCCCTAACATACTTGTCAACAAAACAAATGGAGATAACAAGATTCCTATTTAAGGGATAATGCTTTGTAACCTCTTCAATTAAATCACTAAAGTTATAGATGTATGTGTCAATGTATATACATTTTAGTAGCCAAAACAATATCTTTTCCTACATGAATCTTAGCAAAACGAAAGTAGCCTCCGTATTTTAGTTTTATCTTATGCTTTAATGGTATTTCAACAACATTTGGCTCTAGTGTTGGTGATTGAACCGGATTCAAAACTTCAGTAACTTTAAAACAAAATGCAGATTCAAACTCAAAATCTGCAGGATTCAAAACTCAAAATCAGTAATCCTTAGTCTTAAAATCATTTAGCCAGAGAAATTAGATTTGCGAGAGAAATAAACTTCAGTCTCCAAATCAGTTTGAAACTCAAAATACGCACCTAAACAAATAACTTCAGTCTTAAAATCTGCATATTCAAAATCAGTAGGCAAACAGCTTCAAAATCAATATGCTCGATCAGTGAGAGATGAAATATCACTTACGATTGGTGAAGAAACGTGATTGTTGAAGCGTTGTTGATCTCGATTGGTGAAGAAACGGACCCGTCATAGGCGACGGCGGTGGAGGACGGCGGTGGCGACAACGATTGTTGAAGCGCTGTTGATCTCGACAGCGTGGATATGCTGAATGACCCGTCACAGGCGACAGCGGTGGAGGACGGCGGTGGTGACGACGATTGTTGAAGTGCTGTTGTTGAGCGCTGTTGATCTCGATTGGTGAAGAAACGGACCCGTCACAGGCAAAGACGGTGGAGGACGGCGGTGGCGACGGTGATGAATCAAGTGACTGTTGATATAGACAAAGTTATAATTTGTATTTTGTTGATGTTGAAGGACTGTTGCTGTTTGAAAGGTTACAATTAACAAAGGGATAAAATAATCATAAAATTATATTGGGTATATATGCTATTACATTTTTTGCTTGGGTATATATGCATTTAAGGTATATTTGTAAGAGTATATATGCAATTGGCCTATTATTTTATATACGTTTGTATTTTTAGTTGTAAATTTGTAATTTTAAAGAATTAAAATGAAAAAAAAAAAAAAAAAAAAAAAAAAAATTTCAAGTTAGACCAGTCATGTTCAAAAAAAAAAAAAAAAAACTGGTCGTGTTTGTGTCAACCCACTATAGCCAATTTGCTAACATGAAGGTCTCTCCTTTTATGTACAGCTTGAAGGTTCATTTCTGAAGAAGGGCATTCCTTATACATTCTGGGCATTATTTCCAGATGGCTTAACTGGTGAGTTCTTTTCTCTTTTACTAACAAATCAACATCACAAAATAACCATCTCAATTCCAACAGGTCCAAAAGGGTTTTCACTATCATCATACGGGTCAACTGCAAGCAACGTTGAACCGTTTCTTGTTGATGAGAAAAAGGTCACAGCAAAACTACTTGTCTTCTGGGTAGAAAAGCGTTTAGCCGCTCAAGGAATAATTCCTGTTTGGACGGACTGATCGAGTTTCTAACAAGAAACTGTTTGAACTCGAGAATCATACGGCATGATTGTCCATTGTAAAAGTTTAGGTTGTTGATGCTGTAAGCACAATGTTTACATATCTAATGGCATTTATTCACAGCAGTTTATAAAACTACGAGTCATAAAATTTATGCAAGAATGGTATATTGACATAAAACAAATGAAACACAAACAACAAATAATCCTCATAGAACATACAGCACAAATCCAATTTAAGAACACATACAACAGTAATTGTGATTAACATGTGCTGAAAGATAGAAGAGCCAAACAGAAGCTGAAACTGTGTTCCAAACTTGATAATTACTTGTCAGAATTGGGCATTTGAGTTATGCATTGCTTGCCTGAGTTCAGTTACGAAATCCATTTGAGGCCCAGAAGGCCCTCCGCCTATCGGGGATATCATCTGAAAACATTTCAAAAGAAATAATGGTTTTAGATAGTAAAATAGAGAAAACAAATGAACAATTTATCGTTTATTTGGCTGAAGCAAACCCAAACCCAATAGAAACCAAAACAGCAAAAAAAAAAAAAAAAAAAAAAAAAAAAAAAAGAAAGAAAGAAAAAGAAAAGGCAGTCTGATCTAAAACTGGTCAGTCCCAGCCTGAACAGGAAACAACATATAAACTCAAGGTTTTCTAACTTGAAACATAAAAATATAAAATGACGCGTTATAATAGTGGAAAAATTTGGAACCAGTTTGGTTCAGGCTCCAAATCGCACCAAACCAAAACCTGAACAGTATATGCCCAACTCAGTTTTGTAGGCTCAGATCGAGTTTTGTACACCCCTAGTTTATAGTTTAACCTGGTGTGGAAGTCTGAATTGCCCCCATGCTGATGCACTGCTTCCTGTATACATAACAGGCCTCTCTGCAAAATACCAAAAAGGGAAGAATAATGAGATTCTATCCTTTTATACTAATTTTATTTGTTATCTGGGTCAAAACTGGTTGTTTTTTGACATGTGGGGTTAGATTGACCTAAAACACTTTTCATCTAATTGGTTATAAATAATAGTGTGCTACATATGATTACGAAATCATAGTATAGCAATGAACATCAACTTGTAGCATACAATGTTTTAGGGCGTTGTATGCACTAAAACATACACTTTAAGTGACTTCTAAACATTTGAACCCACTTGGCCAATTCCCATTGCAGCTTAAACTTTTAAGTTTGCCCATTTGTTCTAATAAGATAAAACCAAATACAGATCGATCTATATTCATAAGTATACAGGTCAATACTGCCACCTCTACTTAGTTGCAACACAAAATAAAGGCATATTTACATTAGAGAATTACAAGAAACTACAAACCTCATGAAGGTTTTCAGTAAGGATGTCATAAGTAAAGATATTTGAAATTTGAATAGGATAAAAAACTACTATTTTCACAAAAGATGCAAAAAAGAAAGAATCACTATATGAAAATGAAAAATAATGTCACACTTTGGAAGAATAAATTAACTTTGAAATAAGAATTAAGTAGAATGATTATCTTTGCATCTTAATTTAAATAACTATTCCTGAATCTTTCAACCTTGCAACGGATGGTGTGTTCTTTTTCTTTTGACATTTACATTGCTGATCAAGACTTTAAAAAACCAACTAGTATAATGTTATATATAAATGATAACAAAAGGCAGAAATCATCTCTCAAAATTTAGACTTTTTTCACTCACCAGCTAAATCAGTTGAGGGATTTTCATATGCATTCATAGCAGCTGCCCAACCTGTTTTAAGAAAATGCATGCAGTAACATCACATTTAGCCAGTAAACACTCGCATAAAAATGTCTTACCTAGTTGTCGAAATTCTAGGATACCCTTCAATAAGACTATAGAGAATGAAGTCAATATCAACTACGTGTTTGCAATGATATAAAGGGAGAATAGACCAAATTAAACTGAAAACCTACTGAACAAGAATGTGGTGCAGTTTTCATGGCAGATAATGAGTAATTGAATACATACGATTGTTAAGAAGTTGATAAGCTTCACTGTTACAGCACCCTTGCAAGCCAATTAACCGCGGTGGATCTGCATGATCTGTTATAGGAACATTTCTTAAAGCAGCAGCTTGATTTTTTTCTCCATCATTCCCATAACTACTTGCCCGTTCCAATCTATCTGCAGTTACAGACCAATCAACTTATTAAGACATCTTAAGGTCATCTCCACTAATCTTGTTACCAAATTACCCTTCTCAATATTTTGGCATTAAAACTCAAATATCAATATAACTGCATAACCCTTTTGTCATCATGATCATATTGATTAACATAATTTAAAGCGAGTCAACCAACTAAGTGTCAGTGAAGTCAGAAACATAAATCACAATATTACACATCACATATATGATATATCATTCAACAATTCAACTAAAACCGAAAGTAATGCATGTGTAGAGTCTCAAAACTTACGCTAAGCAGGTGGTGTTCAAGGGGGTTAAAGGCAATAACTAGCGGAAGTTGAATATCAGACTTAAGCCAAAGGGACTCAAACGCTTACCACCATACCACTCTTTGAAGGTTATTCATTGCTAGTTTAGATGAAGAGTATGGTAAGAGGCTGTTAGATTTACAGTGTCCAGGCATTGTACCCTCAAATCTACAATTTTCATCAAGGATTTCAACTACCTACAAAGAACTCTCTGGGAACAAAATGCATAGTGATATAATTCTTATTAACAATATGATAATTAGCATCTCTTCAGTCTAGGAAGAAGGTGTTTTAGATCTTCTTCCAATTCTAAGATAACAAATAAACCTCAGATCATGGCCTCATGTGGGATAAACATCAAACAAAAGTTCCCAAATCTCCAGAAAATCAAACGAAACAAATTCAACCCAAATCAATAAAACCCTAACATCAAGCAAAATCACACATAACCCTAAATATGCATCTGAGCAAGCAACTTCATCTTCTTCAACCGACCACATAACAAAACCAAACTCAAAGAAACTGTTACCTCCTCCGATTTCCTCCTTCCAAGAGCATTCTACATAAACCAACCAGTGGTCGATGAAACTCACCGGAAAGGATCAATGTAAACTAAATACAATATGTATACCAAGCAAAATCACACATTCGAAACCCTAAATATGCATCTGAGCAAGCAACTTCATCTTCTTCAACCGACCACAATAACAAAACCAAACTCAAAGAAACAAATTTACCTCCTCCAGATTTCCTCCTTCCAAGAGCTCGATTCCTACATAAACCAACCAGTGGTCGATTAACTCACCGGAAAGGATCAATGTAAACAAATACAATATGTATACCTTTGATTCGGAGGAGCATAGCGTTTGACGGTGGCTGTGGATGATGAATCGGTGGGGTTTTCGAGCATTTTTAGGTTTGATTTTTTAGTTTATTTTAGCACAAAAAAACCCCAAATCACCAGCACAGGTGCTGTGTGAAGTGTGTGTATGTATATACAAAAGGATTTGAATTTATGAGTGTGAGTTACATGTAAGTTGAAGGATGTAGAAAATTGGGAACTAGGGTTCTTAACACTGCCGATGTAAAGACGCAAAATAGATTTCGATTATTCAGCCGATCCACGCACTTCATGGCGCGTGATGGAAAGACATAAAAGGTTTTGTTATTCACATGTGATCGATAACATATAAATAAAATATAAATAAAGAAAGTGATGAGTTTACTTTTGAGGGGGTTGGGGGTGCGGTCATGACTGAGAAACAGATAGGTGAACTCGATTAAAATAACATATATTTTTTGAAATAGGGTCGTACATTTTCCGTTCAAAAAAAAACATGCGATCGATCCGACTGACCGATTATCGAAAATAACAAAAAACGGAATCGTATCTGTAACATGAAAAAACAAACCGAAATGAGAATTCATTTCTTGATTCAATTAATGGTTACATTAAATTTTGTTTTTTAGTTCGGTTATCTAGATAAATTTAATAAAAAGCAGTTTAATCAAATAACCGAACTTGATAAACCGGTTAAAACTGTTCAATCGGTCGAATTCAGTTTGGTTAGGTCTATTTACAATTCGGTTATGATCAATTCTCGATAGGCTAAAAAATTTTCATAACCGTAAAAACCATGAACACTCCAACTAACTTGATCGAAGCTGATTAAAAGGTGATTTTAAATGGATAAGCTCTTACAAAATTGATCACATTCATTGAAAAATTAATATTTATCTTATACGTATGTTTAGTAGGAGTACACTTAACCACACGGGGATTTAACCTATATGTCATTCAAGTTTCATGATGGATATTGAGCAGGCTTAAGAGTATGTTTAAAAAAGTGAGTTAACCGTTTCAAATAAAGTTAAGCTTTGATATAAATTTTAATTAAATAATTATTTGATAATTATATATTAAGAGGGAGGTTTTTTGTATAAGATTAACGGGCTATAGTTGAGGTTTAGAGGAAGGGTGATTATAGTTGTTATACATACAGACTCAGGTGTGATTTAACACTGAGCTGCAATTGGGACTTAGCTTATTTCGTAATATAAATTTAAATGTGACTAAATTGTATGTGATTTACAATAGAATTATAGGTGCTTATAACAAGAAACAAATTGTAAATATTAAAGATGTTAGTTTGTAACTAAATGAACATAAAATCTTTTCTCTTCATTGATGTAGAATAAAAAAAATTAATGTCTTTCAAGCAAGATTTAAAAAGTTTTTAACAATATATCAAAACTTGTTAAATTCAACAAACATGTCAACAATTTGGTTATACTGAATTACCCATCGAACCAAATTTATTTCTAGTTAACATGAGTTTTTTTTACTTCTAACGAGTGGAGATGCCCGCGCGTTGCGGCGGTACATCTGTTGCTCGATTTTTTGGGAATTCGATTTAGTCAGTCTCGGCTCGGTGCGTTATGACGTAGATTAAAAAATCAAAATATAATTATTGAAAAAATTGAATGAAAGAAAACAATTACATATATTACAAAAGTCTTTAAGACAACTATATTATCCCAACAAAATTAGTGAAAACATGGGTGATATTTGTTGTCATAAATCACTTATTACCTAGATTTTAAGGGGGAGGGTTTGGTTTTATGAATGTGGGTTAGAGTTTTATGATCATCGGAGGTAGCTTTCGGTGATGATTTGCATAGACCGGAGAAAGTTAATGAAGAAATTGTCACCATCAATTACCATCTTGATTGTTATTGAGTTGTTAACAACCAGCAAGGGAAAGGGAAAGAGAGATTAGTGCTCAATCACAATGAATAAAAATCTTTGAAAGTAAATGGTGGTTGATGCTTTAGCATTTTTATTAGAAGAATCATATGTGTATATATTATTGTAAGGGCATAAATGAAATTAAAAGGTTAATTTTTTGAAATTTAAACATGACTTTTCATATGGGTTTCTTAATTCATATGTAAATTATTATTCTATCATCCTTCATTTTATTATAAAAGATATAAATAAATATTAAAATTGTTAACTCACAATATGCCCCTAGAAAAATATTAGTATTATAGTATTATAAATATAAAGATATATATAAGTTATATACTAAAATATTAAATAAAATAATACTTTATTTAAATAGTATTTAGTTGTAAAAATATAATTAGTAAATAAATTTAAATGTCAATTTATAGTATCATAAATAAAATAAAATTTAATGAAGTGAGTTAAATAATATCATATTATTAAATAATGTATTAATAATGTCTATTAAATGCATGAAAGAGACAAGGGTAAAAATATAAATGTATATAAAATTTAATGGATAAATTTACCATATTGCCCCTAAAATGTCTTAAAATCTTAAATGTCTTTTTAATTTAAATAGTATTTAGTTATAAAATATGATTATTAACTATAAATTTAAATGTCAACTTAGATTATTATAAATAAAATAAAATTTAATAAAGTGAATTAAATAATATCACATTATTAAATAATGTATTAATAATGTGTATTAAATAATAAAATAATTAGAAGAAGTTAATTAAATGAGGGCAAAAGTTAAACTATTGGCATAAAACACTTTTACTCAATGCTTAAAATGTTGTATAAGTAGAACACTTACTTACCATCTATAATTCTAATATCTAAAATGTGAGAGTGTATTTACTAAAAGAATAATATATTAGATATATCAATTTATCATTAGTCAAGTCCATGAAAGAATAACATACTTTTATCTTTCTTTAAAGGTAGTAAAACATATTCACTTTAATATCAGGAAGAAACATGAAATCAAAGATTATGTAGCTTAACCATGAGGTCAATGACCGGAACTTAGAGCATTCAGAGTCCGTTCTTCATATATATGTGAGTGGATGCCTTATATTATTGGGAATAGTGTATTTGATTGTGAGTGAAAGGTAGAAAATTTATGGGGATTGTACCGTATTTCCCTATATTTAAGAAAACACGATACAACCCCCATAAAATTTTTAATATTTTTGAAAATGGTTATGAGTGGATGAAAGTGAAAATGTAATGATAAATGTATAAAAGAATATTATTTAACTGAAAAACAGAGAAAAAAAAATAGTAATTTTTAGTGTAATTATAAGGATGGATGGATTATGAATGCTCTTAGATCCATGAAAACAAAGTTGAAGATTCACAACTTGTTATATCCTCTTTTGACGGCACAATTGTAAATAGAGCACACGATTTTGATGAATAACTCGTTGTAAAATATAAGAGAAACACGAGAAGTCGAGAACACTTAGTCAAGAGGTCGAATCAAATCGCCATACACTAACATTCTTTCGTTCACTCAATCAACATAGTAACAAAAGGCATTAGAGCAAGTGCTCGAGCCGCTTTAGTCATAGTCATTGTCCAAGGTCATATAACTAGGCCATCATACCAACGTTCCAAAGATACGATTATCTCATTATAGACGGTTCATCCAAGTGAAGAACTTCCACACAAGCAAGGCCACATGGTCAGTCACCATACGTATAATATCGAGTTTATGTATCATGATACAACAAAATTTGAAATTTATGTGCCAGCTAACTCAATTCATTTAATTTGAAAAATACTAAACAAATTGACTGATTGTTGAAGTTTGGTTGGTTTCTACTTTCTACAAGTACATAATTGAAATTATATTACAAAAATAAAAAAATACTAAATTACAAGCTCAAAAGTATTGCAATCTTGACACTCCATGTACATGGCAGTAATATCAAATTAGACTGGATACAGAATTTAGGCCTCAAACTGCACCCCCTATCAAAATGTTGTCCATGAGCTTCAGCTAATCTGTCCCGAAGAAACTCCAGAGTGACCTAATCACGAGCCAGAAAGGATATTAAGGCTCGATATAGAAAATAAAGTTTGTGTAAAAATATAATATTAGGTGGTCAAATGAAACAAAACCTAAGAAAATCCCGGTATGTTAAACACTTAAACATGCAAAATGTCATCATAAAGGAAAAACTAACAGGCACGAGCAGATTGGTACAGCCGTACAGGTGAGAAAATGAGCAGGCTGGGAAAATTTGGGTTTGGCTGAAACTGAGAAATCGGGTTGAGTAAACCCATCAACATCTTTTGTTGCTCTTTTTCGGATTTTATAAATATATTAATCTCTAAATACTATCAGAAGACCATATTACCGAGACAATCATAATTTTTGTATAAATAAACATTTAGAAGATTTTTAAGCATTTAATTACACTTTTGACACTTTCCAACCAGTTTAAACCAGTTGGGTTGCGTACGACTTTGTATTCTAGATAGAGATTAACAACTAATGTACTTCATTCATTCCATGAAAGCTGCAATGATTCCATTTACGGATGTCGTATGAAAATTGTAATGTTTCTCATTTTTTGCCTGCTCTAGTTAATTAAAACCTCTTGATGCTATTGATTTTAGTCCACAAGATTCCCTCACTTGTTATAATCTAAGGGCGTTTAAGATAAGGCAGCAATCAAATATTATAATAACATCACGTATCCATTTAAATGTTGCAAAATTTATGATTACTGGGACATACAGTCATATCTAGTCCTCATATATTAGAGGTGATTGTTCCAACCCATATATATACAAATGGGTCAATTTGATTTATGTTTCGTCTGCATGGGTCAAATGAGTTAATCTAAAGGATTTAACTTAACGAAAGCTCGTCAAATGTGTCAAACAAGTCAAACCGATTGGAAGTACCATCAATGTATTCAAATGTATAAGAACTTCTAAACCGCTTTGTCAAAGAAGCTTTAGATTATTGTTGTAATAACATAAATCTGTAATAATATTAACAAATAAATTATTAAAAAAAATTAGAATGTATGGTGTTTGCAGTCGGTCCAACCCGACATGATCACCTTGACCCGTACTAAAATGCAACCCATTTTGACACAAACCCAACTTAACTGTTACCCAACCCACCCATTTGTCATCCCTATATTTAATGCGCTACCAAATGCAAAGGTAAAGATAAAGTTGTTAGGACCTCATCGCCTCTGTTGAGTTTAAGTTCACAAAGAGAACAAAAGATATGATGCCGGGTCTGTTGCAACACTCCTTGCTTGCATATGGGACACCAAACCTCTTTCACCACCTATTGCCAATATATAAACATATAAATTATATACTTATGCTCAAAACTTAGGATCGAAGGACATCTTGAAGATGCAAAGGTGTATAATTTCCAGTTGATATATTGTTACTCAAGCTCTTGATTAGATTGTTTGAGTTAAATTATAATTAAAATAATCTAGAACTTGGGTTGCAATTTTGTGGTTGGATTGCTTAAAATGACTTAAGCTAATGAAAATGCTCTTTGTCTTCTTTTAAGTTCATGGTTGTCCTCTTAAAGCGTATCATCCCACATGGAATTAGTAATGTCATCTTTAGCTCTAGGTAGATAGATAAGGTTTTGATTATGCCTTTTTAGTTAATTTCAATCTAGGAAATTGTTATGAAGGACCAAAATCTTGATCAACGAAAACATCAATGGAGAATCTGCAAAGAAACTAAAATAAAAATATAGAATGACTTCCATACCTTTTCATCATTCAGCTGCATATTCTCAAAAACTGCACGAGCTAGGTATTCATCTTCCTCATCTTCCCATACTTTAATAAAGCTATCTGGTTCTGCAAACAGGAAAAAAAACACAAATCTGTAATAGCCGGAGAATATAACAAAATGATTTCATTTTATGTTAACAGAAAAAAAGTTTAGATTTTCTTCAACAAGCACTCACAATTTTGGGGATGCAAAGGTAAAATAATCATATGCTCAACTAAACTTTTACCTTTTCCAATTTGTTCACTTTTAAGATCCTCATAGAAAATCTTTTGCATTTCCAACAAAATTTCTTCACAGTCGCCTTGGTATGCTGCATGAAGACCGTCATATTCCCATAACATATCATCACTAGTTTCTGAACAACTTTTCATTGGTGTCTCTTTTATTTTTCTAAGTTCATCAGATACGATGTCTTGAAATGTTGATTTAATTAGCTCCTGCAATGAAATGCTAAAACTTGAAGTGGGAACTTCAAGCAACAACATTTATGTATATCACGAGTATAGGCTATAATCAAATCTAGTAGTTGCTATAAATTATACATTGTATTATTATTCAGTATATACAGTAAAACAAAGACTATAACATGGATTAACTAAACTAAACAATCAGAATTGCCAAACAGTATAATGATGAAAAATCATATCCAAACACCATCTCTTCACTCTGTTTTATTGCACCTAATTATCTCATTATAATGATTAAAAATCACATAATCACTTGGAAACACAATCCCGAAGACCCCTTACAAAGAGATGGCATGTGCATTCATTCGAGTAAGGCAACATTTGAGTCCCAAAAGGAACAACTTTAATTATAATAGCATGAAACCACCATACAGTACACGAGGAAAACAAAAGAAAAGAATATTACACATAGTCACATACACACATAAGTTAGAAGACAAACCTCATGCCCAGGAGAACGGTCCCTCGAATCAGGTAACCTCATTTTCCACAAAAGCCGACTCCTGTCAGCCCGAACTCTATTGTAACAGTTTTCCCTGAGCTACAACACAAGAGTATATACTTTAGCAACCTAGTAGTTTCTCTACTCTTTCCAAATAACAAGTGCACCTTTGATCAAACAAACAGCTTTCTTCCCATAAAATAATCATAGTTCCAACAACAGAAGCTCTGTGATCAATAAACTTTGCACTCACAAGTCTAACAGCACTTGCTGTTCATCTCAAACCAAAAACGCTCCTTCCAATACTATAATTCAACAACAAATCTTCTGTTTCATCACTAGCATACATCAATTGATAGCATACCGACTAACAAACCTAAACACACACCCAAACGTGCAATCTATGGACCAATTAACTAAAGTCTGCATCAATTAGCCACCATTCAACTACAATTACTGAAACAAACATTCAAAAAACTAATTGAAAGTGAACGAATCAACGATGATACGGTAAACTCATAAAATCAAAGTCGATATTGCGGAATTTTTAACGAACGGTGATCGATTCATACCTTGTCTTTCCATCTGGGATAATTATTGAAGGAAGTATGAGATTTGATAGAAGATCGTGTTGAAGATTGTTTATCTTCTTCTCCGTTAGCCATTGCTGCAATCAGTAATAATAATTTTTGCCTAAATTTGTGAGTTTGTGAACGAGGGTTTGAAGGAAGAAAGTTGGGATTATGTGCACTTCTCGCGCGCTACAGAATCAGGGTCCGAAATCCTTATATCGGGTCACAAACACGGGTTAACCATAAAAACGACCGACCGATTAATTTTTTCATACGTTAATTTTTTTTTCAAAGAAATTACATTATTATAAAAGCGAGTATTCTATTTAATTTGAGTATGTATTGATATACCTTTAATTTTAAAAATTATGTTCACAGTTGCATCGCATGAGCACAGCTCTAGTATTAGTTAATATGGTTGAAAGTCGTCTAAAATAATATTATTAAAGGTATTAAATTTATGTATATAAGATTGTCTTAATTCTTAACAAGTGAAAATCACTACTGATGATGTGACACACATAGCGTGAACCATCTCTTCATTTTTATAATGTGACAATACATATGACATGTCATATCACTTTGTATGTTAAAAGATAGTTTTATACGATATATTAAATCTGCGTAATATGCTTATTAGGAATTTATGATTTAAAAAACCTATAAAAGTTTTTGCTACTCATGAAAGGACTTTGATACAAGAAATAAATGGCTTAAAAGAAAGATCTTATAAAGTCAAATGTCATTACGAGTAAATAAGGACTTAAACAAATTATGAATTAAAAATCATACATCAACAAAAGTAGCAAATGGCTTAAAAGAAAGATCTTATAAAGTCAAATGTCATTACGAGTAAATAAGGACTTAAACAAATTATGAAATTAAAAATCATACATCAACAAAAGTAGCTGGGATAATGATTGAACATGTAAGCATTACAAAAAAACATTAATAATTTGTATTTCAACTCCACAAATTAAACCTAACTTATTTAAAAAAATGTCATTTTCTTTGTAACATTCTAAACTCTAAAATCACAATGGTGATAACAAATATCCCAAGAATGACACCATAACCAGCATTCCATGAGCTTCCCGCCTTAGCTAGATGGATTCCATAGAAAAGATTCACGATCGCAAACAATATCATAAGTCTTCCAACATTATGATGATACCAGTTCCAGTATTTTCTTGTTTTCGCATCTATAGAAGGACGGAACAATAATGCTAGAATCTGTAAGAAAACAAGATCCATGGTTATGTAAACTCAAGTCAAAGTATATATCCGTCTTTAGAACTAAATAAACCAACAAAGAGATCGATAACATGGGAACCTGAAGACAACCAAGTACAAAAATGGTTATTCCAAATCCTTTGTGCTTTCCAACTCTAGCATCAAGAAGGTCATCTAACACAATTCCAGCAATCACGCCTGCTAATCCAAACACAAACCCTAATGATTGGACCACAGAGTGCATGTAAAACCACAAGGGGTCCATATGCTTCAAATAGCGCGCAATCATCGCGCCAATAGGGATTAATATGCCCCATCCCATCATGTTCAAGATTCCATGTGCCCTCTTCAAATTCGAGTAAGGGGCCTTAGTTCGGCTACCTTGACCTACCACGCGACAATTAAACTTATACAACAATATCAAAACTTTACACGAAACAACTCGAGAAACAAGATTTTCAATCATGGATCGTATCTTGTTCTCATTTGTCCACAATATGGGCCAGGTTTGATAAACTCACCTGATGCATAATTTAATCTAAGCGCGATCTGGCTTCTATGTTGAGTCAAGCGAAAGCTCGACGTGCTTGGTGGGGGATTATTGCTGTCCCCCACCGAATACACAAGTTGTTGTCTAGGTTGGTCTGTGACCAACTGAAACGCCATGTATATCCTACCCGAATCCAAAAAGATAGACGACGTGTTTCCTAGTATTTCTAGGTCTCCTTGATCCACCAACACTTGACTCGGGGTTTGACCACCAAGGAAATACTCTTCATGTTGGTTGACCCATCTCGAGCCACCCAACCCACAACCGCGCTGGACCCACCATCGCGCCATTGGGGGAAAACCCCATTCCAATATAGGAATTCGTGTTTGGTGTTGACAAAACAAAGCTCCATAAGCTTGGTCCTGCTTGTGAATACTAATAACAACCGAATAATAAGATAATATAATAACTGGTTTAAGGACGTGTGAGTTAGCTGTTTAAGATCGAAGAATCTTACTGAAGGATGAAATCTTCAGATGTCCAAACAGGGAAGCAGTTGAGAGAAGAAGTGTCGAAAAAGAATCGACCGTTGAGATTTGCAAGATTTGTGTTGGAACTACATGAATCTTGAGATGTTTGTCCATGGATCATGTGCAATGAAGGATAATTACATGCTAAAATCAACAAAAATGGAAGATTTAGGAGTAATCTCATCATTGAATGATGATGGTTGTGGTGGTGACGGTGATGGTGGTTGTGGTGAAAATAGTCGTGGGTGGGTGATGATGGATAGAACATGTTTGAAAATGAATGCATGTATTTTATATGGTGTCTAATTGGGAATAGGTGGTGTTGACTTGGTTTAATTATTTGTTTTATGTGATGTGTGTATATATTTAACCATACCTTATTCCAAAAATTATTGAATGCAAATAAAATATTTATATATCAAAAGCATCGTTGATAATCTTCTGTATAACTAATAAGAGTACAAATGCTTGAGGAGTACAAAGGCAGTACATTTTGTTTGAGAAAGATAAAAAAAAATATAACTTTCTTTTTATAGATTTTGATATATAAATTAACTAATTTTGATTAGATTTGGGGTATGCATAGCATATAATTACACATTTGTATGTAGTTAAAATATTACATTTGAGTTGGATATTTGTATGTAGTTATAATATTACATTTGAGTTACTTTTTTCTTTTGACGACAATTTTTTTTTGTAACTTTCTATTTATAAGGATTAAACTTACACTATTTTTAATGGACCAGGCCGTCCTCGAGAATTCTTGAAAAAAATTAGGTAAATGGACAAGTAGAAAAAATGGGCCCTATGTACCACAATCGGTTTTTTTTGGGTATTAACTTGGTTAATTGATAATGGGCTAAACTAATATATGTTAATGAGCTTCAAGATTTAAAAAGCTAAAACAATAAAATTGTTATTGGGGTTGTTAATG
Source organism: Flaveria sonorensis (assembly GCA_025506505.1). Classification (NCBI taxonomy): domain Eukaryota; kingdom Viridiplantae; phylum Streptophyta; class Magnoliopsida; order Asterales; family Asteraceae; genus Flaveria; species Flaveria sonorensis. Next base: position 53,883 of record JACCIY010000408.1, read on the forward strand.
AATTTATTGATGGCCTACATATTTTTTATCTGAAAAAATATCCATTCATATATACTATAGAAAAAAATTAAAGATTTCGAGCTACAGAGGAGAGATCGGACCCTGAGCGTGGCCTACCCATCCCCCAGGCCGCCTTGTCATGGATAATTAGTAATGTTATTAGGTTATAATGCCATAGATACCCTTGGCTTATTTTTTTGAATCAAAATTAACAAGAAATATTATAATATTAAATTTAGTATTATAGTAACTAAAATTAAAAATTATAGTTAGCTAAAATTGTCTAGACTATTCATAATTATAAGGACAAATGTAAAATGTGACATATATGGATTATTGTAATTACAACATGACGCAGCTCTTAATAATTTATCTTATTTTACATTTTAAAATCACACCTTAATTTATTTACTCTTACTTTTAAACTATATCAAACTCTTAATATATTTTATGTAAGGATTTGAACTTTGATTTTTCTTGTAAAAAGTATTTAACTTAACCATTAAACTATCAACCTAATGGTTTTAATTAATCTTATTGAAGTCTTTCTTTTTTTTTTCTCCACTTACACTTTAATTGCTATTTATTCCAAGAGTGAAATCAAGGGGTCAAGAGAGTCCATTGATCCCTACTCACCGGATTATGACAAACTTATCGATAAAGCTTATGTTACCTTAAAAAAACACGAACTAGGCTCTTAATTATAGTTGATTGAGAAAAGAGCTTTATGGTCACTCTCTAACCAATAAGTTCTAGGTTTTGTCACTGATTATACTATTAACAAGTCTATTGTTCATGCTTAATAATAGTAACATGAAACTACAAAGGACATTTTGTTTGAGCTACTGGATTTATGTTTTTAATTTCCTGGCGTGGATATTGGCAGAAATTGATTGAAACTTTAGCATGGGCTCATGACCACAACGAGTAATTTAATAGTTTAGACAACATGGTTGATAAATTAGTCATCCATTTGTTTAGCTCCGGCTCTATTATTAATCAGATGTAATAATAAACTACGTTATTAGTATACATTTTCATTAAAATTGTAGCTAAAATCAATGAAATAATACCATTCTATGATTTGTCTTATATATGTTGCAAGTCGTAACTATAGACGGCAAAATAACCATAAAAGTACACTTGGAATCAAATTGCTCAACCGTCCATGCCGTTTATTAAGATCACGGTGAACATAAGTTTATATTTAAGTTCTAATATTTATGTAACTATATTATTTTTTTTATTATTATTCGAGTTCATAACCTAATGATAAAAGTCAAAGCTTTAAAAAAATATCAGAGTTCAAATCCATCAAAGTTTTGGTTAAAAATATAATGTAATTTAAGAGTAAGAGTAAATAAGTTGAGTTATTTTAAAAAAAAAACTAACCTATTTTCTTTTAAACCAATTGCATTAATCTGTCCTCAAATATACTACCACATTCTCCCTCCAAGGAAAAGATCATACTTGTGGTAAAAAAAATTTTTAATACTAAAACCAAACCACCTTCAACATTACTAAATCTAGAAAGCAAATCCAACATCAACATACCCTCTTCAACACTAATATATGAAAGAAATTTACAGCTAGTGTGGACGAGAGATGTAGACGAGAAGGACGTGACAAGGAGTCAAGGACAGGCACGGATTGTGAGAGGGGATGAGAGACATAAGAGAGAAGAAGTGGTAAGATAGGGTGTGTCTGTGTGCGTAGAGATTGTAGCGATAAAGATGGTCAAGGCCACACCATGGGCGAACACTAATATACGAAAGAAATTCACAGCCAGTGTGGACGAGAGATGTAGACAAGGAGGACGTGACAAGGATTCAAGGACAGCGCGGATTGTGAGAGTTGATGAGAGACATAAGAGCGAATAAGGGTGAGATAGGACGCGTCTGTGCGCGTAGAGATCGTAGCGATAAAGATGATCAGACCACACCATGGACATCATACAATAAACCTATAACAATTATTGGGAATGGAAAGTATCATATTTTAAACTCAGACTTGTGCAACAATCATTACATCATTTCAACAAGTCCAATCAACCAATCACGAATAGAGGTGGTAATTTTGATAAGTTTGCATTTTTAACGAATCAAATGAATTAAAATAAACTAAAACTCACCCAAAAGTTATCAATGCTATAAAACAGAGATTATTATTCTAGTAATATCATATTTAATACACTAATTATAGATAACATTGAACAAAAAAAAAGACACAGGTGTTTGCAAATCAGCTTGATATGACCCTATAAAAACACATACCCACTTTACCACCTCAAAATTAATGCGACCAATGTTTTCTCACTAACACCAAGTTAAACTGAAAAAATAAAAAAAGGAAAACCTCAGGAAGTAAGTCATAAACATCCCAGCAAACATAATCATTTAAAAAAAAAAGACACAGGTGTTTGCAAAACCAGGCTTGATATGACCCATATAAAAAACACTACCCACTTTACCACCTCAAAATTAATGCGACCAATGTTTTCTCACTAACACCAAGTTAAACTGAAAAAAATAAAAATAAAGGAAAACCTCAGGAAGTAAGTCATAAAACATCCCAGCAAACATAATCATTTAAAAAAAATCTAGTTATTTAAAATATTTTAGACTCTACAATCTTTCAAACCTGCAAAACCATCTAAGTTTTTGGGTAAATTATTGAGAACATCAATCTGGTTTCATCTTAGATTAGAAACTGTTGTGAAATAAGCTTACGATTGAACATACCGATATCACTTCGAAAAATGAGAAGCTTTAAGCTGACGAAGAATGAGCTCCACTGCTTACCGCATCACCATCAGTTTTCGCCCTCCTGTAGAATAACACATAAGCAGCATTTGACTTCACATCATCTTCACCAATGGCTGAAACATGGTTATCATCAAAGTTGTACCATTTGTTCTCATTAATATGCTGCATGGAAAAAAAAGTAAAAACTTAATCCCAGAACAAGTGTTATTACAAGTGAGTTTTTACACTTAATTATCTGATTTTGATTACTCAAGATCACATAATCACTTTCAGAACACAATCCCCTACTTTGAGGTGAGAATATGCTACAAGTGTTCCAGATAGAGGTGGAGAAATGGGTGGGTTCGTTAATGGGTCAGGTTCGATAACGGGTCAGAAACGGTTGGGCAAAACAATGGGTAAAGGGTCAGGTCAACTCAATAGATTATTAAAAAAGAGATTATCCATAATTAATAAGTGTAACAAATGTGGTTAGAAAAATTACATTATCTTAAGAAATAACATAAGATATTGAATAAAATGATTTAGGATGTATTAAACATACACCGCATGCAACTTTTGAACAATTTCCTTTACCTCTATGACCCGTTAGGGATAGTATATAACACGAGTCAACCCTTTCGTAAGTAAATATGTCAACATTTAAAACCGTAAGATATTGAATTTCAGGAAAGTAAGGAGCAGGACGATTATTGTTTTTGTTAGCAACATATTTTGTTAAGTCAAAGTCATGAATAGGAAAGTTGACCAATGTCTCTAGTTTACTTTTCATGGTTCTGCTATATGAGAATCTTTTTAAATGGATCACAAGCACCTGAGGAAGCCTCCAAAGATCCAGCTTTTTACTTGCTTGCCTACGCTCTTTGCATTGAGGGCAGAACCTTCAAGGAATAAAGGGATAGCATTATATAACAAACAATAACTAAGAAAACAAAGACAAATAGCAACATAGTTAAGTAGTTAACATAAGAAAAAACGCCAACAACTTAGGAAGATAGTGGATCAGGTGGGTTGGGTAATTGGTAAAGGGTAAAAACAGATTCGGGCGGGTTAAAATGGGTCACTCGTCTATTATGGGTAAAAAACGGGACAGATCAGGTAGGTTGACCTGCACGCTCGTTTTTGTTCAATGTCTATCATTACAAAAACAAAAATGGCTTAATAATAATCTAAATCCTTGAACATAACGAGTTAGGAGGTTGTATGTAAAAAGAAGAGTCTTGTTTGACACGTTCCTGTTTTCGCTATTTTATATTTGACCCATTTGGGATAAAACAAAACCTAATTCGACCCATTCACATGTACATAGGGTCAAAACTGCCACCTCTATTATTGAACAAAAGAACAACAACAGCGATTTTTTTCGTTCTTTATTTTGAGGGATCAGGAAAATATCATACTTACCCCATCCCCCCCAAAGAAAACTGTATGCCTGACCCACAATGTAATTAATATTTCTTGACTATTTGCAAATATCTGATATATCCTTCAATAGATGACAAAATATCTGACCCACACCACTACCATCACCTATTTGCAATATGATAGTCCACAAATGGGTATTCTCAGTTTAAATAGATCTTTCCTAAGAAGGATGTGATAATTGTCATGAAGGCCATAGGTAGCATTTGAGTAAGCTCATTTATTAGAACTAGCAAAATGGACCGGTCATACGGAACGGGTAACAAATCAAAACGGGTAACTTTAATTGAGGGTCAAGTGAACGGTCAACATTCTATTGTCTACTCTCTACAATTGTCATAAATAAAAAAACTACATTGTTAATATACTTATCTAATTTTATCATTCAAGCAATTTAGAAGGCTTAAGGCATTTGAAAACACGCTACGTGACTTTTGACCAGTTTTCTTTTTAGATAAGTTTATAAATCGTCTCAAATAACCCATTAGAGATTAAAATAACCAAATTAGAAGACAACAATCAAAGAATTGTAAGAGAAAAACTAACCACATGTCTTCGGGTACTAAGGGTTCCTCACGTAGGAAAGCTTCTATGCAGGTGTACAAAGACAAAGGTTCAACGCGTGTTTTCTTTGACACATGCCCATTTCTAGAAACTTCGGGCAAATTTTCCAAATACCGCATCTCAAATTTCTTCACAAGTTCTAGAGACCAATCAATATAAAGTACCACCGACACCGAAGATGAAGATAAGTTAATGGTTTTCTCTTCTCCAATTGAGATATCAATCAGGTCATTGTTTCCATTGACCAACTTTAATGGAAGTTTGACTAGTGAGTCACTGTTTTCCTTACAAGATGAATATTCTTTTTCGCTATCATCGGTGGTAGAAGCGTGGCTTGATGATGTAACGAGAGCAACGTTCTCGGGTTTTAGCATGGGAGAGAGCATTGTGTGGGCAATTAACTGGATATCACCTCTTGTAATAGTTGCATCATTAGAGATTGGAAAAACGAGTGGTGTTCCATAAGGGTTCCACATTCCTTCCCTAAAATTAACAATAAATATTGAGGAAAAAACAATACTATTGAAGAATCTTTACAGATAAACAATGGATCACAAATTAAATAGTCATAAACATAGAGATGGGTGGGAGGATCAGATAATGGTTTGAAACGGTTTTGGGTCTAGATGGGTGATTTCTAGTTCATGTCAGTCAGGTTGGATCCCAAACCCACAATTCCTTTCATCCAGCTTTTTTAGAATAGTTAATGTGTAAAAGGTGATTACAAAAAACTATCTTGCTATAATAATAATCCAAATATTTAAAATAATACGATTTATGGGGTTTTATGCATTTGACAATATGAATTATTTGATGCACCGGCTTTCAACCCATTTGACCTGTTCTTTTTTCGGTTGAATCTTTTAACTTTACTGATTTGATCCATTGGAGATAAAACATAACTCAAATCAACTCACTTTTAGCCTGATATGACCCAAAATTGCTACAAAAGATATTAAAGAAATAGAAAATATAAATACATAAAAAAGGAGACTCTGAAAATGATAGAACATAGCCAATTTACAAACTTACACTAAGGCTCAACTTATGTGGGTTAGATTGGTTTTAACTTAATCAAGATCCAACCACCCCTAGAGTATAATAATATAAAAGCTAGATTTGGTTATTGTAAGTTGGCCTATTTGTTCAAAACTTTACAAAGAAATAAAAATAAACAACTTACGGGTCTTCACGACGGTTGACCAACAGAAGATATCTACCGTCTGTCATTGATTTAGGGATTTTGTAAGCACTAAGGCATGCATCATCCTTGATGGAAGATAAAGAGATGTGTGGGTCTTCAAAGAACCGATGAATCACATGATTTTGAATCTGCAAAATATAGTTCTTTTTTCAAATAACACAAATATATAACTTAATATAATCATAAAAATCGTGTGGATGTGGCAATTGACCCCTTTGTGGGTAAATGGTCAATCTGGGTTATAGCTCTTCTCTAAGGAGTAAAATGGGTTGAAAGCCTCCAAAAGCTAGTCAAAGTGACCTCTTCAAGCTTTATATTTAAGAAAAATTAGATTGTTAATGTAACAGTATAGCTTTTATAATGATAATCAAAACGGTGTTCTTTTAATTCAGGAACAAAAGACAAAATATTCACTAGTCAGCACAACCAAACCGACCCGTTTTGACCCATTACTCAATCCGCCCATTTTGCGACCTCTATCATGCACATGTTCTCACAATCAACAAAAAAAGTGAATTAAAATTATTCACCTCAGCCAGCAGAATTCTCTCATTTTGTTTTAATGAACAGGCATTGCTAAGTGCTTGTATCAAGTCTCTGGAATGACCTGATTTTGGTACAGTTACTGTGCAAGTAGCAGGAATCACACTGCCGTCACAGCTAAAAACTGTCACTGTCATTGTACGAGGTGTGGCCGATTGAAGAGGCAAGGAGAGATACATGAAAGGGTCAAATGTAACTGAGATTTTATCACATACAGGACAAATTAAAGTCGATTTGTACTGTCCCTGTTAAATGGAAAAGAAAAGGAAACTGATTTTATTAAATTTTGCACAGATATAAGGAAATAACTAAGCAATAGAGGTGGAAATTTTAACTCATTTACCTATAAGTGGGTTGATTTGGTTTATCTTCAATGGGATCAAACAGATTTAAAAGAAAAAAAAAAGAGTAAACGTAAGTGGGATGAAAGTCGCTCAAACCAAAGTGTCCTTTTAATGCTTACTTTAAAATAGTTTATTATCAAAAATTTGAGATGATAGAGTTTGTTTGTTATACTTGTTGATTCACCTCAAGCAGTAAAATAGAAAACATTAGTTCAAAAGGGTCACCTAAAGTATATTTCTAATGCATAAAACCACCTAAACCATTTTAGTAAAAAGTTCCTTTTTAATAATACAAATATTCATCATATGTGACAAAAATGTTTATAATAATTTTAAAAATTGGGGCACAAGTGTTTTTGGTTGAACCAAACTTAACCCACTTTGACGCGTTGCCCAAGCCGTCCATCTTGCCACCTCTACTAAGCACTATATCTAAAATCATGATTTAACAACAGACTTCCAACAAATTAACTCTAAATACTAGCAGATTTGAAAAATAAAAAATAAACACCATACTCACTTGGCAGACATCAACAATTATAGAATCATTGCGAGAGATGTGGTTAGCCCAATACTCATCAGCAACTTGTTCATCGGGACGGCCATCCGCATCTCTAGATTTGACATATGGTTTATTTTTCACACGGTTCAGATCTTCATGAAGTCCATCAAGCAAAAAAGCAAGAAGTTCCTGACCCCCAAAAAAAATGATTTCATAGTTTCATCAAATGTATCAGCCTGAAATTCCTGAAAGCTCAATGTCCCACAACAAACCTGACAATCATGCTGATTGTGTCCACCAAATTGGGGTGCAAAACGAGCAAGTTTTGCTTTGAATGCCCGTGGAGCAAACGCAGTCCGTCCTGGGGCCCACAACCTCCTAAGCAATTCACCAAATGCCATGGCTAGCTCCCCCTACATGTCATTTCTTTTTGTTTACATGATATATTATGTAATAATACATTTGTACTAACTTCTTTGGGTTATGACTGAGAGTTACCTCCATGCCTAGAGGATTTTTCAAGTTTAGTTCTTGATGAAAATCAGCATTGAAAAATCTAGCAAACTCGGGTGTATGAACGAGGCATTGAATTGCACTGTTCATGAAACATGTGTTCCCAAAATTCAACAATCCAATTTGACCAATGCAAGAACCCCTAGTACTAACACCAAAAGAAGTGGGGCCCTTTTCTGTTGCAAGAGACATGCTCTGAAATTGTGAAATCTCTGAATTGTAGCTTCTAGAAAAACCACTGTTTGTAGAGGAACCTCCTGCTATTGAATGGTTCATTCTAGAAGGTTCCAGAACTGTAGATGGACTGTTCACCACAGAACTGTTAACTTGAACATTAGTTGTGTGGCTGCCACTGTGATCAATGACTTCCACCAGAATCTGTAATCACCATGTTCACATGATAAATATTATCAAAACGAGTATGACACATTTTTAATCATACTAGTAGAAAATAAAAGCAAACACTAAAATTGTTACTTTTGCTAATTCAGATGTATGTTAGTGTTTCCTTTTACAATTTAGCAAGTTCAATGGTTAGCCTGCAACAACATTACTAGTAAAATGATTAGAAAACTAACACCTCTTATCAAATTCACAATGTATATATGTCAAACATGTAATACGCATAAGAATTTATTTTTAACTCTGCCAAATTAACAAGCGAGAACATTCACATATTAAGTTACATCTTGCAAGATATGAAATTCAGCATGCTTAAACTGCAGTAAGAAATTCCATCTGCAGTAACTTGTGAATCATTTCTCAAGTAAAAGACATCACAACAAGAAAAATATGTTGATGTATATTCAGCATAAGGAAAGGCTACTCAATATAATCAACAATTTTGAAATATTTCCAGCAAATTTAACTGCATTACAATTCAAACGATCGTATATGAGTTATGTAACAAACTAATACATATCAAGAGATGAACAGTAAATATGAATCAAAATTTAACCAAAAATATTGTTGTCAAGTGAGTCCAAGTGAGACAAGATAAAGTAACTCACATCTTGATCCATTTGTATGTTGGCATCATCAAGTGTTTTATCTAGGTCATTTAACAAAGCATGTTTTCGACGGCCATAATAATCCCAAATGTTTACCTAACATAGTATAGGAAAATAATATGAAAAATAAGGGTGCTGATTATTAAGAAAGATAATCAAAAGGAGAAAGTAGAGATAGTTTTGACCCATATACTTATGGATGGGTCAATTTGGGTTAAGCAATATCTTTAGCGGTTCAAATGGATAAAATGGGAAAATATAGCTAAAAAGGAAATGGGTATTGTTGTTGCTCTTCATAAATAAACCTGCAAGACCATTTTATCAACAAAAAAAATGATTATTCTTGTTATAACTGTAAATCATCTATTACTAAAGTTTTAAACATTTGGACAAGAACTGTTCTGGGTCAACCTGGCCCATAAAAAATTTACCTATTACCCAACCATCCCATTAACCAACTCTAGGTGAAAGGTTCATGTAAGACATCATTACCTGATCTGAATTAAGACCAAATATCTCACAAGCCTTCATGTGTAGTTCTCCAATTGTTTCCTGTCCATAAACATTTAACATCTTGTGAAAATCAGAATTGCTACATCTTTTCACAAAAAGAGACAAGACAGATTTTTTTTTTTCAAAAATTACTGAAGATGGTTATCATATAAAAGACACAGATGTACCCTTCTGCTCATTCTTATGCAAGACTGATCAATCCTTGGCGTCAAGTGCAACTGAAGGCGTAGCGGATAACTTCTACAGTTAATTCTGCTTGTGATGAACCACGAATTATAGCTTTCCTAGCTAATCTGGGACCCCCACCATACCTGGATCCCAAGAATCATAGAACCACATCTTTGAATAACACTAATGGTGAAAAGTTAAAATAATCTGTCGAGGAAAATTCATTTTATGAAATCCAATTATTATGCTACGAGCTCTCTTGACCAATGGAAAAATTTTGCCCCTGGTGGCTGGTACTACTAAATGTTCCATTTACAGATCATCATTTTAAAGAAAATTAGCTAAAAGAGGTCATTTTCCTAATTCTAAACTGGATAACTTAGAGTACTATTTAGATTTACATTAAACAAATGGATTCCCATGTTAATACAGGCTTAGTAATGCCTACAGAGTCACTTGGCAGCTACTATCTACTTTTCTGTTCCGTACATCAAATAACACAATGACAGTTAGAGGTTGCAAGAGGGACAAGTTAGGCAGATTGGGTAACGTGTCAAAATGGATTCATGTTGACACAGCTTAGCTTTAGTACTATGGTCACATGTCGGGTCGGGTTGAACCGCACACATGTCGGGTCGGCACAAGAGTTTAGCAGAAAATAGCTAGAAAAAATGCTGAAGTGGTCAGCACAGATTAGTCTTTAATATGGAAACAACATGGAAATAAACTACTGAACAAAATAAGACTCCTATCTTATGGAATGTAATAAATACTCAAATCAATCAAAAATAAACCCAAATCAGCAGCTGTAGCTTGCTGTCAAAATACAGCTGTAGCTTGCTGCTGAAGATTCAAACCATCCGGAATTATCCAACATTCACCCCCTTAATTCCGATCTTTCGCATTCCTCTCTTCCTTTTCCTTCTTTTGATATTCTGGGTCTCCTTCAAATAGGATTGCTTTGGGCTTTCTCAACCTGAACTGGGCTGTCTATGTTTCTGTGTTCACCTCAACATGTATTGGATTGCTGTTTTTCACAACTGGCCTAATATTCAGCCCTGATTTTGTGGGTTCAGAAGCTGAGTTTATCATCACATTAGGTTCTGATGTGTTATGTTGCTGATCAATGAAGTTCACTGGTTCATTCTTAGCTTTTGAGTTGTTTGCTTCAGATAGTAAACATACTTGAAGTTTGATAGTATACAATCTGTTTTTACTTCTTTGAATCTTCATCAGTAGGTTGTCAGTTTGATCTTATAACTGCAGGATTCCATCTCCCAAAGTTACCTTGCACCCTTGCTCATCCAATTGCCCTAAACTCATAATATTATTGTGCAATTCGGGTATATAGAACACATCAGAAAATACTCTTTTCTCACCGTTCTTGCATTTCACAGTTACACATCCTTCACCTTTGATTTCGACGGTAGAGCCATCTCCAAATTTTACATGACCTGTTACTTTTCCATCCAGTTCAGAAAAATAGTTTCTATGCCTGGTCATGTGGTTGCTTGCACCGTTGTCTAAAAACCACATTCCATCTTCACACTCATAGTCCGCATACACCTTAGGAAGCACTTTCTTTTCATTCAGCATCACAGCTTCTGCTTTCGCCATAAGCAATGTGGGTTCATCATCTTCTATGATAAAATTAGCTTCATTCTCACTTTTGCTAGGGACTTGACACTCGGCCGAAAAATGGCCAATTTTGTCACAATTGTAACACCTTAGATACCTTCTGTCTCGTCTCTCCGTCTGATCTTCTTGATTAGTTTCTCTGCTTCTTTGATCTGCCTGTTCAGCCATATGATCATTGTTCGTGAAGTGTCTTCTCCCTCGGCCACGGTTGTTCCCTCTACTCCTGCCAGCTTTTCTTGACTCCTGTTTTTGTCGAATCTGCCATTCTGATTTTGATAACAACAATTGACCTGCCGAGTATTTGATTGGTTCAGCTGGCTTGAGCCTTTCTTCGTATGCCTTGAGACGCCCGACCAACTCTTCAAAAGGCATCTTGTTTAGGTCCAAATACTGTTCAATCGTAGCAACGATTGGTAGGAACCTAGTTGGTGCAGAGTTCAACAGCTTCTTTACCTTGGCTTTCTCATCCAATGTAGAGCCAAGTGTTCGAAACTTGGACACAATCTCCCCAATCCTTCCTGCAAAGTCATCAATGTTGTCTGTCTCCTTCATGCTCAACAATTCAAACTCTCGGTTTAGAGTTGAAATTCTAGCTTGTTGCACCCGATCAGCTCCAAGATAGCGCGTCTTGAGAGCATCCCATACCTCCTTAGCAGTCTTGTGTCCCGCTACTTGCAATAGAATATCTTCCGGCAGCGCCTGGAAGATGAAAGCCTTTGCTTTCTTTCCAATCTTGGCATCCATAGCAGCTTCATCAGATGATTCGATGGCATCCCAAATTCCATGGGCATCCATGATTGATTCCATCTTGATTGCCCAAGATGTGTAATTCGTTGCAGTAAGAACGGACACTGGTATGATATTGAACTCCCTTCTCTAGCTGGAACAACAGCCTGATTATTGGGTGTGACAGCAGCCATTAAACAGAACTCGGTCTTTAAACTGAAAGGAATAATAAGGCTGAGCAGAAAACAACCGAGAATGCTGCTGTTTGACTTGGAAAAATCGCTGCAGCAGTAGGATTCTTTGATAGGCAATAGACTGGCCTCTTGGACAGGTTTTAATCGACGGCTCTGATACCAATTGTCGGGTATAATTGGCACAAGAGTTTAGCAGAAAATAGCTAGAAAAAATGCTGAAGTGGTCAGCACAGATTAGTCTTTAATATGGAAGACAAGAAGGGAAAACTGATACAAGAATACCAAAGTACCTATCTCTATTTATAATGAAAACAGGACATGGAAATAAACTACTGACCAAAATAAAACTCCTATCTTATGGAATGTAATAAAGACTCAAATCAATCAAAAATAAACCCAAATCAGCAGCTGTAGCTTGCTGTCAAAATACAGCTGTAGCTTGATGCTGAAGATTCAAACCATCCGGAATTATCCAACAGTCGGGTCGGGTTGAACCGCACACACTTTTTTGTCCCATTCTAAAACTTCTTCAAAATAATCAATGCATTACATATGTTTCAGAAAACAATATTAGTACCATAATAATCTAAAACATTGAATAAAACGATTTGGAGGTTGTATGCATTCATAATTGGCGACTTTCAAAGTTTCAACCTGTTCCACAGGTCCCCCCCCCCCCACCAAGCTAAACCCTTTAATTTTACCCATTTGACAAAATTGAGATAAGAAACAACCCAAACCGGCCCATTCCTAAGGATGTGGGTCGAAGTTTCCACCTCTAATGACAATTAAAGAAAAAATGATCATGCAGGTTCAAAGTTCAAACTAACCATGCATAAAACTGATTCCAAATTTTTTCCGTGACCAATATGTAATCAGTGCCCTCAACTAATGTATCATAAATATCAATAACTGAATTATCAGACAGAGATTCACATATCAAATCAGAATTGTCAATGCTTGGTGGCCTTTGCAAAATACTTGAGCTGCTACTAGTTGCAGGGTCCTGATTAACAAATGCAGACCAAGTCCGCCACCATCTGCCAGAAAACAGTAAAAAGTATGATAAGTACTCGAAATTTTAAGGAAAATATAAACAAACATACGCATATCAGAACGCTATACAATTGACCACTGCCAAGAAAATCAAGAAAAACTAAGTTGAATGGAATTTTGAGACGGACTGGCAGAAAAACTATAAATCTTTTCATATATTATTTTGAAGACTGGTCCTTTTAAAATTTATCTTTGGGATCCACCTTCAATTGTGCTGGCATGCTTCTTAAGTAATAAGAAGCATCATATTTCAGTAGTAGAGAGAAGATTTATTTCAGATAAAGTTTCTGCATTTTAAAAGATGCATAAATTCATCAGAAAAGAAAAGGAAAACAAACTCAGATGTTATTGCACCACTACACCTTAATGTATAATGCTCTAAACCCAGCCTATACATTAATGCAATAGATAGCATTACAGTTCTAGGTGACGTTTAACTTGCAGACGTAAATGGAAATGGAAATGGGTACGGTTTGACACAGGGTGGCATGCAAATGGGTATGAGTACTAGAAAACTGATGTTTGATTTATGTGCTGGGATTAAGAATAAATGAACTTCAAAGTAGCCGTATTCCCTTCCTTCAACTCATCATTCCTAATCAATCTTTTAGGACGGTTGTTAATTTAAACTCTATTTAAACTCCTTGAAAATTATTCTGGTATTAACCTCGTTAATGCCATTCAATTGCAAAGTTCACTCCATTCACTGCCTCCCATTTGGACTAATGTTCCATACGGTCTGTTGGTCAAGGCAGAAACCCTTTTTTCTCCCACTTAAAAACCCCATTTTTTTCATTTACTTTACCATCACTTCCAGTACCTAGCTCTCTGACTTATAAAGATTATCCACATTGAAATGAACAAAACCCTTCATGAGTTTGCTTTGTGGACACAACTCATTCCATATTTTGACCATAAACTCGTCTTTACAAGCTTCTATTGTAATACTAGAAAAGGCTGAAACCATAATTTTATATATCATGAGTCCAGCTTATGCATCTTTTTGTCAACTGCAGAATTTTAAACCCCAAATTGATTGGGGGTTTAGAATATTCTAGAACTTTTTTTACTTGAGGGTTGAAGTTTTGTGTGTTTGTATCCGATTGCAAAGAAGAGAAGGGAAAGAGAAGTCAAGCAGAAGATGAAGAATCCATTGGGAATGATGGAATAAGTTTTTCATACTCACTCTCTTGGGGGTTTGGACGAAAACCAACTTCAAGGGTTTCATTTCTAATTCTCAAGCCATACCCTCAAACCAAACACCTGCACATCATTCCGACCACCATTTCTTCATTCCCAAACCCTCGATCTAAAGTTCTAAACACCCCCTTATTTCAGTAACCAATAAATACTTGGAATCTTCTCCCAAGCACTTTGAAGGCTGGATTCAAATCCATTTATAACCTTGTTCTCATCTTGGTTGGACAATAAATAAACAAATAATCTAACACTATCTCCTTTCATATATTCCATCCCGCATAACTTCTCAGCATGCATAATTCCCTCTTTCCTTACTACATTAGATATTTTAGGCAAGATCCAAGTTCTAATTCTTCTTTAACATCATCTAGAAATATTTACTATACCTTATTCCACTAAATTTATATCTTAGGAGTTAACATTGAATGTGGATACATACAATCGTATAGATCTACATAATATTAGATTTTATACCCTTGAAATTCATAACCACCTCCAAATACATACATTGATGGTTGAAATATCATGAAAAAATTTAAATCCATGGCTTCAAAAACTATCCACTTTGCACTTCTTTCAATCAACACCAACAATTACAACTTTTCGAATTCAGCTAATGAAACCCCAATTACACATGGATTTTGGACAAAAACATCTCACATTCTAATGAACACCAAAACCCTAACTTTCTAGGACCTTTACATTCAAATAGATAAAGAACAAGAAATTCAATCAGCATCTAAAAGAGGTATGTGTATAGTCAAAGATACTGGATCCACTAGACCGATATAAGAACCCTAATTTTTAAACAATCAAAAAAGGATCAACCAATTCAATTACCATCTCAGAAGATCTATACATTTAACAGAAGCAAACGAATTCACTATAAATTTATATGTATTCCAATTACCTATAGGAAATCAAATAAAAATTATCGCCTTCTTTGGCTTGCGATTCATCCTCTTGTACAATGCCAAAAATCACTTGTTTTTCTTGCTCCGGTGACAGCGCTGTCACACTAACAATCTCTGTTGAAATCTCTCTCACGCCTTCAACCCTGACATGTCTAAATTTCACAAAGATTGTTGAGTTGGTGTCGAGGATATCCCTCAAGAGGGCGTAAAGCTTAGTAGAAGCGCTGAAGCGGTGCGATAAGTATAACTATAGCCTCTGCCGAACACTAATTAATTACACTCTATAAAATCCCACATTTGCTTTTTCGTCACAATATTTCTTAACTTTAATGTTCAAAAATGAACAGGGTTGTTTGTATACTAGAATACCAAGCGTTAAAATAATAATGGAAGTGTAGTACAAGAAAACAAATTTGAAACTAGAACACTATTCTTAACAAGTTAGTTTCAAATTTGAATTTTTGACAGTCTTGAGTTTTTTATAACATTGTTTTTTGGAGTGACTTAAGAAATAATACTCCACCTCCAAAACTCTCATGACTGGGCACAAAACATATTATAGATGTTTGGCCATCTAAATCTAAGATACACTTCCCTTCTAATGCCCCAAGTCCAATGCAGACAGCATGTGGGCCTAAGGACATTACAAGCTGAGAGGCAATCTACAAAATCAAACCTAAGTTCATACACCTTTTGTAATGACCTAAGCCCAAAGCAAGAAACTAGCCCAAACAAATTCCAAACAACAAAAACCATGGGCGGAATTGATTGGTAGTGTGCTAACCATCCTCATAATGAGCTCATCATTAACTATTATATCAGATATAGGGTGTAATGTTACATTTGTATTAATTAAAATACTAAATAAGGGAACAGTATACTAAACATAGCTTGGAACTAGCACAAAAAACTTCCTAACAACTAAAACCACGGTGGGAAGTTATTAGTAGTCAACGACCACCAACTCATAGCGACCTCAAGATTAATAATTACTACTCGGATATAAGGTGCAATGTCACCTCGATCATAACAAAATCAGGGAAGTACTATAGATTAAAACTAACATTGCATTTACTTTGTAATAATGATAATTAGGCAAATGGATAAGCTTAGCTTATAAGTTTCCAATAGATTTAGCCATCTCTGAGTATGAATGTGAGTGTGTTTTTTGTTTTTTTTTGTTTTGAGAGAATAGATTTTGGATTGTTTTGTATGCCTGCAAGCTCCCACCCAACAAATTCAATTATTGATTATTAAATTAAAATTATCAATAATCATATTTATTAAAACATTAATATTACACTAATCTATACAATATACTAATATTTTTTCATCTGCATTTAGGGATAAATTTGTCCTCCTCTCCAATAAGACCAGTTGGTGAAGTGAAGTTTCAGGTTGATTATAAAGAGCCTAAATATAACTGGGACGAAGTCAGCTTCAGATAGCCAATAAGATTAACAATAACATGTGGGAAGTGGTTCTATTCATGAATATGGACAATACAATAATGCAATTATATTTTAGTTATTGGGATTCTCTAAGTTAGATAGAAGACAGAAACACAAATAAAAGAATTTTAACGTGTAAATAACAGAAACAACAAACGATAAACAAAGTTAACATCAATTGCTAATTAAAAACAAAGTTAAAAACACATGCTAATTAAAAATCAAAGTTAACATCAAAATCGGAAACAACAAAGGAAGAATGGAAACTTAAAATTATGACATGTTTCGAGTATAGTCATCAAAGTTCATGATCAATATTCATGCATATAGATGTCAATAGTATTAAATCAGATCCAAAAATTAATTTTCATGGTGTCTACTAAATTGCTATCTCTAAGAATTAAAGATTGAGGATTCCCTGAACTTCTAAATCTGGATAGGTGTCACATTCAGTTGTATAAACATATATGCATTTAATCTCAAGCCATAGAACTACAACGATTACATGCTTCACTGTATCTAAACTCATGCTTTTTCAATGGCTTAGCTTCAGAAACTATCAAGTTCAAAACTGTTTCCAAGGACCACAAGCAGCTACCACTATAGCAAATTCACCTAATTAACCCCAAATCACACAGAGTGACCACATAAAATCCTCAACTTCTCCCACATCAACCACAAAATCATTTGTTAAAACCTTAATCTTCCAAAACCTCTAAATATCTGCAAATTCAACCATCATCTCAAAACTTCTATACACACACTACTCCTTCCTTGCCATAAGAGTCAAAACTGCAACCTACAGTGATCACAATTTGTTCCTTTTCTCCAATCAAAACTCCACTGTCATCATACATACAAATTAGCACCAAGTAAAACTACTTATTCATCATCTAATCTATTCACATTCAAACAACTTCATCAAACTATGTTTACAGCGGGATAATGAAGCAATAGATACAAAACTGATGAGAGATACAGTATATATTACGAATTTACGATAATCATTACCTTTGAGTGATCAAGCAAAATGTATCTCCTTCTTTCGCTTGAGCTTCGCCGGAGGCCATGGTAATGTCTCGCATCACCAGCCGTTCTTCCTCCGGCGACCGCACCGGTGGACTAACGTCCATCATCATAACCTCCGTCATATCTTCTTCAGTTAATTAGTTTAGAGGTTGAAAACGGGAGATATGATCATCGTTTGAAGTCGGTGAAACTGAAAGATCTCCGCCATGTGCGATTTCTACCTGACTTTGAGATTTTCAGATTGTTTGTTGATCGATGGTGTGACGCATTGATGAAGCATCACTACGACGCCCAATTTAACTTTTTCTTATTTTAGCAGCACATGTAGAACATGTAGAGGTGTAAACCAGCGCCAACCGAAACCGAACTGAAACCGAACACATCAAAAACTGATTTGGTTAGAACCGGTTACGGTTGAACCGGAACCGGTTGGTAATTGGTTTGTAAATTGTCATGCTCGGATTGAAACTGGCTAGAAGTTAATTGATATAAGTGAACTTAACCGGTCACTTTCTTTTTTAAAAATTAGTTCTATCAAAAGCATTTTTTGATCTAAACTATAATTGGTTTTAGGAAAAAGCCGGGTTTGTAACACTTGTAAGCATGACATGAGTGTGTGTAATGATATAAACCTAGGATATGATTATAAAAAACAATGGGGGTTATAGAAAGAATGTGGAGAAACGTTATGTATATTTGAACTCGTAACATATAAGAAGAATGTAGAGTAAATTATGTTGTGTATGTTTGTTATCCTAACATATCAAATGTTTTATTTTATTATTTTTATAAAAATATAATTAAAAATAAATTTCAAACAGTAACGGTGACTGATCCCATTTCTTGTTGAATTTGTCATCAATAACAAATATAACAATTACCATCACAACACGCCCTAACTTAGTGGACCGTCCCCTCTTGTCTAAAACGTTGATTTCCAAGTAGAGCAACTTTATGTACTCATCTCGTAATTGTCTGAGTATATTCCAATCAACGCGTCCCTAAGAATTCATAAAAAAATTTGAGCCCTAGATGAGTAGAAGAAAAATGCCCTATAATATAAAGTTAGCAACTAGTACGTAAAAAAGTCTATGGTACGACAATAATTGTTATACTAATAACAAAAGTATTGTAACAAAATAATTAATTTCTTGCTAAAGCAAATCGTGCAGCTCTTCTAGCGTTTTTTAAAATAAGTTTAGATTAAGTAAATGGTAATAGATTAAACAAATTAAAATGTTAACGGGCAGACTAAAATTATTAAATTGTTATTGGTCATTATTAAATTACTATTGGTCAAAAGTGATGTGACGTTTTTTGAATTATGTATCATTTCAGTACATGTAATCATGTAAACTTACAACTTTGTAAACTTAGATGTAAATAATGTTATTAGGGACTAGTCAACCAACCCAAACTAAAACAACCCATATACGAGTCAAACCAAATGATTCTCTATTACCATACTACATATTCAAGGCACGATTTAGCTTCTATTAGCTTCAAATGAGTACATGTTTTCGTTATCTCTCAGGGTGATGACACGCTAAATTGTTCACAAACACCACCTAGATCTAAACTTAACCTTAATCAAGTCACCCCCTTTTGTTGTATGGCCTTCGATTTACGGAACAACAAACTTTGAACCAACTTGAACTGATCCTACCTTAATTTACAGAATCTTTCTTTTGACGCGACTACACACATATTCACAAACATCTAGCATAGAGCCACAAGTAACCCAAAAACAAAACCATCTAAACGACATTTCGACAACGGGACATGACATCATCATCATCTCCATGACTGCAGCAAGAACTCAAGAAAGATAAGGTTTCAAGTTTTTTTCTGCAAAGATGTTTGAGGAAGCATGGAGTTAGTGAGTTCTTCATTAAGCTTTACAGGAAGTGGAGGCATCTGCTTCATTATCTCCGGCATGTCATTTAAGCTGCAATTAGCAACGTATTTATATAATACTACGTAAATTACGCCATTGGAAATGTTAAGCTTAATTGGAAAATGCAAAAGAAACACTAAATTGGTAAAATTGATTGTTGTTTTTAGTTACTATTAATAATTGCAACTATTTGCAAGTTGATGTCAAATGATGTTAAAGAAAGATGAACATACTCATTCAAGATAGAGACGATATTATTTTGTGCCTGGCAGAAGAGACTGATGTTCTCATGCACCTGCCACAAAAGAGAAGAGAGTATCATACAGGGGTAAAATAGGCATTTTACTAAAATGAGAGTGATTCTACACTCCAGCCTAAAGATGGAGAAATGGGCTGGTCAAGTTACGGGTCAAAACAGGTACCTTTTGTATGGGTCAAAACAAATAGGTGGGGTTGATTCTAAATGATTTTCGTCCAAGCTTTTTACAACTTCTATAAACAATTAGTGCGTTAAATATGATTACAGTATTATTGAATATATTCAATAAAACAATTTAAGATAGTATATGCGTTAAAACTTTCGACCTCTTAGACCCACTTCCTTTAGCTAATTTTTTGACTTTAACAAATCGACCATTTATCCCTTTAATGAGTAAATTTGTCATAATTGCCACCTCTACTCCCACCTGTTGACCAAATCAACTCCATTCTCCAAACAAAGGGAGCTATCTTGATTTCTGATCAGGCCGGTCAACATGATAAAAATGTTAAATGCCCTAAACAAATGGTACTTAGGTCCACTTGTATGTTTGGAGTAGTGATCAATCAGCAGTTTTTTTATTCGGACAGAGATTAATTTGTAGCAAGTTTTTCAATTGGAAGAAGTCCAACTGACCATAAATTTGATGGTGCTAATTCA
Organism: Flaveria sonorensis; assembly: GCA_025506505.1. NCBI lineage: Eukaryota > Viridiplantae > Streptophyta > Magnoliopsida > Asterales > Asteraceae > Flaveria > Flaveria sonorensis. Next base: position 74,455 of record JACCIY010000408.1, read on the forward strand.
ACTACACTGCATATATTTACCTTAAAAGCAGCAAAATTTGCAGAAATTTGATCGAACGCCTGAGCATTCTGCTCAAGAAGCTGCCCCGCCGTTCCACCAATTGCTGCAGATGTCAAACAAACAACTTCAGTGGAAACAAAACTCATATGCATCAATTCAAACCCACAAAATACAAGTTGTTTAGTATCTGATGAAAATTAAACAAAAATAATGCATTGATATTGCTGACAAAAGCAAACCTATTATAAAGTAAGCAAGGCGCATATATCACTTGTTTGATACAAAAAATATTATTTTACATAATATGATTAGACTTGAAAATGATATATTATATATTAATAAATTATTAAAATGAAAGTATCAACTGGACATGAACCAACCTTTGTAAGAGATACCATCATCACTATCCATAGATACTGCTGATTGAGCATATGGTGGGCCGTTTGCACGGTTTGTAGTATGAGAAGATGACTTTGCCAAATGCTCAGTTACTTTTTCCTGAAGTAAAAAGAAAAAAAAAAGAAAAAGAAAGAATAGTTAGCCTACAATCTGTCCTTCTTGCTTCACAATTATATATTTATATAACTCATGCAAAAACAATCCCCTTTGCTTCTATGCTTTTACCTATTTTGGCAAAAATATGATATATCAAAAAGCTAGAAGGTGTACCTTTTTATCTTTGTTTTTCCTTGATGAATTATTATCCTCTTTCCTTCTCTTACCATTTTCCTTTTTCTGGAAATACAAAAAAAGAACATTGTGAGAGTTTAGCACTTTATAATAACAGAACATAACGTAGTGCAGTTTACTTCGAAACAGTGTATTATGCGGTTCTCTACTTGAAATTGGTTTAGTATTAACATACCCCTATATATATATTGAGAATAAAACGGTCTTGATGACATTTCCACATAACTAATATGGCAACTGTGTTTTTTAGAAATGATTCATTTTGCCATAACATTCAAAACATAAATTGAACAAGAATATTATGTTAAAATGTCTTAAAATAGAATAATATAAAGTCTACTTAAAATATGATCTCTTGAAGGCTGGAAAATAAATGTGAAAGGAATTCAATTTTATGACCAGCATGAAAAGTGAAAACTTACCCTTTTGTCTTGATATGTTATATTTAAGCAATATTTTAGCAAGGACACAAAGTAGTCAAGTCTTATAATGTCTGTAAATCGGTTTACTAAATCAAAACAAAAATCACTTTTGGTTGATCTGGAATATGATTTTGATATCTTTAATTCAAATTAAATATAAAAAAAGAAAGAAAATACTCAAGAAAAAAATAAGAAAATATATCATACTGTCATCCATCTACAACGAAGTGCCACATCCCGGACTGTTTTGTCTTGTAACTTCTTTGCTATCTTCGCATAACGCAATACATTACTATCTGAGGCATATCTGCATTATATTAAAAAAAATAGTATAAGCTACCAAATTAACAAAATTTGTAATGTTTCTTTAGGTAAAACAAATGTTGGTGATAAAAGAGCAAAGGGATCATAACAATTTAAGAACTATAAGCTCAAGCAAATAAATGAGAGGTAACAATTACATCTAATTTCTAAAACATTTAAACCAGTTAACAAAATTCTGTAAATTTTAGGGTCCTAATATACAGACACCCCACATTATAAATCGACACCCCCCTATACGCCTCGTATGGCATCATACGCGGCATATAGGGTTGAATACACTGAAAACGAGGAAAATTCAGGGGGGCTGTCAGAGAGTTATATGCCATATAGCCCTATACGACACATACAGGGCTATACGATGCGTATAGCAAATTTCGACACTGACTATGAGGGAAAATTCAGGGGGCTATCAGAGGGGTTATACGCCCCGTATAGGGCTATACGACCCCCTATACGATGCGTATGGGGCTATACGACCCGTATAGAAATTTGGGGTGTTAATTTATAATTTTGGGGTGTCCCAATATCCACACCCAAATTTAATTAGAAAACAAAAGCATTTAATATTTGACGTCAATCAAAGCGGCTTTCTAACCCACCGAAACACCATCTCTATCTTTTGCTTTGAATTTTTCATCTATTAATTGGCAACTAAAATAGTATCGCTAAAAAATGTTCCCATTTTGTCAAAAATCACAACTCTATTTACAGAAATCACTTGTTACACAGCAAAAACAACGCATTTTATTAGTACATCAAGTCATGAAGATCTTGGAGTCAAATTATTCCATCTTTCTGACAAAAGATCAAGCTTCCAATTTGATAATATCTCTTAATTTGAACATAAAATAACAAAAGCTAATTCATATGTACTTTTCCCTAACTATAATTTACTATGTTTAAAACAAAATTCAACTAGCAAGTGACAGAAGAATCTGGCAATTTTCAGATTCAGCAACATAACCAAAATTAGCATTCCTGCAACAAAAACTTCATAATCAAATCATTCAAATCTCAAAACAAACAAACAAACATACCAAAGGCTACTCCCAAAGACAGATGGCTTATAAAAAAACCTTGTTTTTAAACAAATTACAGAATACTATACACGAAACAACAAGTATCATAATAACAATTCATTGGCAGCAGAAAAATCCCAAAAGACTAAATCATGCAAATTCCAAAATCCTACAAATATCATGTTGATTATCAAGTACAAAACTCACCCAACAAAAAATTTAACAAAAGCACACCTTTCAAGATCCGACACAATAATCAATACCAACAATCACACCAAAAACTCAAAATCCCTAAAAAATTACACAAACAAACATTAACCAACATAAACCCTAAATCCCAATTCCAACAAAGATTGCAAACAATCACTTACTTCGTTAACAGCTCTTCTAACAAAGACTGTTCATCAGGACCCCATTCAACCGAAATCCCAGGGTTATGCCTCAAAGCAGCCTGAGTCGGACCCACCGCCGAACTATCCGGCGCCGCCGCGCCGCCGCCGTTGACGGTGGCGCAATTTCCATTACTGTTTGATTCATTGTTATTCCCAGAAGGGTTTGCACTCGCTGCCATCGATAAAAACACAATCTTTCTCCACCCCTTTTCAATCCAAACAAAAGGGTCGTCAAATTGTTAAAAAGATTATCCTTGGGTGAATTAAAAATTGGAAATTGAGCACGATTGTTGACGGAAAAAGAAGCTGATTTCGATTTGTTTATGAAGGGGGATGAGAGAGAGAATCGGTGGGGTGTTTTGAGTGAAGATTCACGGGGAATTTGAGCCGAAGTGGGCGGTGGTGGGATCGATTTCACTGTTTGAAGGGATTTATGTGCGGTAAAAAAGGATTTGATCGGAGAAAGTGACGAACGGTGGAGGGATCTACGGATGAAAGTAAGCTACAATTATTATTATTATTATCATGCGACCCGTGAAGATGTTGGGACAAAATAATGAAATGTGAATAGGTGATGTTTTGTTATATTTTGCTGAGGTTTATTTTGGAATATTCTTTTTTGCTATTATAATTGTGATTTGGGTATTTGATGCGGTGGAAAATGCAATCCTTAGAGTATTAACGGGGGAACTGGAATCTTTAAAAATATATGAGTGTTTTTCTTATATTATATGAAATGGTTTTAAGTGGTTGTGAGTGAATTAGAGAGAAAATATTATTTTTGATTGGTATATTTGAAGAATCACTGTTCAATCCCAACAATTTTTTTAATATTTTTAAAAGTGGTTGCGAGTGAAGAAAAGAGAGAAAAAATAATGATAAGGGTATAAAAGTATTATTTAATTAAAAAAAATATAAAATAATTTTTAGTATAATTATATAAATAAAAATAAAAAATCCACTGTTAATGCTTTTATGTAAATGATTTTAAGGATGTAAATGATTTTAAGGATATGAAATTGTTCACATAGAGACAATATAGTATTTTAAGGGTGTGCATTAGATTGTTCACATAAATGTAGAGACAATATGATGGAAAACTCGAAAAAGAATTAAAAGTTTTATTTATCGTTTAAAAGGTCCTCAATATACAAATAATATATTTTTTGTTCTTTAATTTTGTGATGTATCCATACTACCAAAAATGTTATTTATTAAATAACAAATAAATTGTTTTATAATAACTATATAATAATAGATATATCATTCATTAAATAACAAAATTATTTCATACATGACAAATTTCTTAAATACATAAAATACTCATATTAGGTGTTTTAAATTTAAATAAAATGCTAAATGTTGAGTCAGTGGGTTTTCAGTTGCGGGTTTCTTCCTAGGGTGATTGGGGGTGTTGTCCCATTTAGAAAACGGATAGGTGGGTACGATTAAGATAACATATATCATCCGAAGCATTGAAATAAGGTCGTACATTTCGTTAAAAAAAGTGAAATGTCAAATTTACTCATCTCAAATGTATTATATAGTAGTATTGATAGTCCAGTGATACGTGATGTAGTCTCTGGAATTATATATATATATATTAAAGCGATTATACAGTAATAATAATAATAAAATAATAATAATAGTTGAATAATGATAATAAATAATTAATTTGTTTATTGAACGTTTATTAAACATTCTAACTGGTCAACTTTGACTTCTTCACATCATAACATGTTTTAAAAATTTTGTGAAACGTCTTAATCCTTTTGTATTTTTAAAGTTTCAGGTTCATGTGTCGGTACGAATCGGGTCAAATATAAAACATTTTCCGTGCATATTTTTATATACGCTTTTAGATGACCTACGTTTCGGGTTTGGCCTATGTTTTGATGTAAATTATGTTCAGAAATAAGTGGGATCAAATATAAAACGTTTTTATTCGACGATATAAATCTGAGTTACTCAACGTTTTAACGTAAATTTAGTTCAAAAATGAGCCGGGACGGTCGTAATATTTTAGCACGTTGCATACGGTGCAGCTGTACGTATTTTTTTATATACATTTTTGAGTTGAGCTACGTTTAGACATATATAATTTTGTTGGGAAAAGAGTCGGGTTAAGCATAACACGTTTCATTCAACGGTATAAATTTGAGTTATTTTACGGTTCGACATAAATTTAGTCCGAAGACAAGTCGGATCGATTGTTAGTTTATACGTTATCACGTCACTTACAATACCGCCGCAACACGTTGTTGCATTTACGTTTTGATATTTGAGATCATGGTGGAATTCTTCACGCAACGGACGTGTTAGGAAAACCTAGTTCATATTAATCATTATGTGCATTTGTGTAGAATGTGATAATTTTATTCTAAAATTTTTAAAATGCTGATGTTAAAAAGTTTATGATTTGGAATCACAGTAGTTTCTTTTATAAGTATATTTTACTTTAAACATTATAATGTTAATTTTTATATATTTTTTTATAAGTTATCTATATCACACCCAGTTTAGTAGAATTTAATAATATTCACACAACTATTATCTTATTATTATTAAAATGCATTCGGATAACACATCTGGTTTGTTTGATTGAATTTGATTAAATAATATTGATTATTGAAATGATAAAGTAGAGGTTTTAAATGGCAAATCTTATGTTGTTTAATCGATATCATGACAATCTTTATAAAAGGTGTACGCTTTTAAACCGATGATAACAAAAGTGGTAATAAAGTCTAGGGAATGGTTTTCTTGACAAAAGAGGTAAAAAGGAAATTACAAAAAGGCTAAAAAAGACATAACTACAAGGAAACATTTTAAGCTATATCTTTACATGTGAAGAGTTATTTGTTTGCTAATGCCTATTTCTAACTCCTTTTTTAAGTATTTTTTAGATAAATAACAATAACCAAATGAGATTTGAATTTATAATCATTTGAGGATGGACATCATTTCAACACACAATGGAATCGTCAGGTCCCACATCTTTTTTTTATAAGTTATTTAATAACTAAATAAACGCCGACGATATTAAGTTAATAATGATCATAATATGTGTAGTAATATTGATAATAATTTTGTTATTATGTAAAGTTAACTAAGAAATATCAACCATGGTTTGATGATGATAAAAACAATTAACATCTTACAAATTTTGTTAACAATTATTATCCATATACCACATTCAAGTTATCCATTACTCAAGTTATCTCACATGATAATCTAGTCATCAAAACAAACAAGGAATCAAGAAACACAACTACACAAGTCATACATGCCACAATATGATCAATTTAGCAACAATAGATATGAAATATATGATGTAAGTGGGAAATCAATTGAAGATGTTTTATAAAAGTAATTTTGATAATTATAAAAATCTAAATTTTATAAAACAAACATCTTTCCTTGTGATTTTTTATGGAACTTAAAGGACAACAAAAGAAAGATTTTGCAAATAATGTTAATCTAGTTTCTACAAATTCGAGGTATTTTTGGAATTTTAAACTCAAATTCTAAATTAGAAGAATTTTCTAAATAAAGAAATCCTCCAACATTGATCTTCTTTTAAACATAAATGTGTTTAAAATGAATAAAGGAAAGTAGATTAAGGAAAACCTCAAAGTTATTTACAGGTAATTGACTTCTAACTTGTGTTTATCTCCACTAGCTTAGCATGGTTAAAGCTTTTCATAAAGTAAAACTTCATTAATCATATAAGGAAAAATGTTTGAGTGTGGGTTTTAGCAAAGTGAAACATTTATAAAGTTTAATAAAGAAAAATGCACTGTAGGTCTCATGTTGAAATGCAATATAGAGCTAAAAGTTTACAGTTGAGTTAACCCAATGTTTAGAAACTTTTTGGCGTCCTTGAGTGACTCTAGTTGTCTGTAACTGTTAAGCAGATTATCAAGCATATCATCTTTAATGACAACAATGGCACCTTACGTAGAGCGATTTGTGAAGCTGCGACACCCACGCTCCAAACTTTTGCAACTTGAACTTTGATTATCAAGAAACCGAAGACAAGTTAGGCCAAAAGATTATTTATCACTATTCGAGTTTAATTTTTTGAAAATGAAACACTAGTCATCAAGAACGTGTGTAATACAAAATTAGAAATTTTAAACGCGTGCGTTCATTTCTATAATAGTATCTAGTTAACAATCTCTTGATTACACCACTTTGAATCTTTAGTATATGATGAGGAATCAAGGTTTAAGTTTCTAAGAGTTTGAAATAGAACACCACACTTTCATAAAAATAGGCTTCATTTTCAAATAAACTGGATAATTAACTTTGTTTGATTATGTAAAAGAAGATACAACCATATCCATGGTTGTACAAACAAATTAAAGAATACATTATTTGGTATAAAATAAGAGGGAACTCAATACGGAACCAGTTTGTTAGAGAATCGTAAGAAGAACGTATACATATGTATATTATGCTTTAAATATTATACATAAGACGGTTATGTTACCAACTTCCCACTCTCAATCCCTCTACCAATAAATCAGCAAAGCACATGGCACAAATGTATCATGTGATTCACAAACTTCTCAACTTGAAATTGATTTTGTATCAAATGTGTCCCTGGAAACTGAATCATAAAATTCATGCCACCTAAATATGATTATAAGCTACTATCTGTATATGTGGATCCATTACTACATATAGCCTTATGGTTTTACAAACTCTACTTATGTTGGTTTCCTGATTGTTGATGGTTTGAGGAATAAATACCTTTAATTTTGCTAAAGTTTGATTTTTTAATATAATCATGAATGCATAATCATATAGTTTAGAGTAAATTACATTTTTCATCCTTTATCTTTATAACAAATTTCAGATATTGTCTATAAACTAAAAAAATTACAGTAATTGTCCTTTACGTTTAAATGTTGTTACACGTTTAGTCATTTTCACTAACGGACGTTAAAATTTTCAGTTAAGTCCAATAATGTGCATTGCATGTGAGCGCAATTCTGTCATTTTAATATATTAACTACAAAAATTTCTTATTAAAAACACAAAAAATTAAAAAAATAAAAACAAATATAAAAACCAAATCATTCTCTCTTCACTCCCCACTCTCTCCCCCTTCTATCTCCATCTTTCTTCTTCAAGAAACCATCAGCCTTCCCTTTGTACTACCACCACCACCAGCCACCACCACCTCCTGCCACCTTCGGTCACACCCGCCATGAACCTCTCGAACCTCCAAAAAACATATCTGACCACCACAACCGCCGTGAACCCATGGAGCGTATTCTCACTCAACTCATCCCCACCCCACCCTACACCACCACCGGCTGCAACCACCACCGGCTGCAACCACCACCGGCTGCAACCACCACCGGCTGCAACCACCACCGGCCACCAATAACAGTCCAGTTTAATGGTCGATTTCAAAACAACAAGAGCGGTGATGGCGGTTTTCAGGCGAAAAATCAAATACAGGGGGGTGGGTTGTTTAGGGTTCCAACCACCCACCACTATCTCGCAACGGTTATCGGTTCCTCCAACACCCCTCTCTCTCGATCTCTATCACTGATTGTCTCCGACATAAAACCTAGATCTAATAGAAGGGGTTGGTTGGTCGCAGTTGATGTAGAAGACCATGATAGTTGCTAGCGTCGCTAGTGGTTTAGGGTGGTGGGAGGTGGTTTATGGTGGTGGAGGAGTGACGGCGAAGGAGGGAGAGTTCGTCTCTTCTTGTCTCTTCTTCTATAGAGAGAGAGAGATGGTGTAGAGCGGGTAAGATGGTTTTAGTATTTATGTATTTATTAATAAGAGTAAAAAGATCAATTTACTCTCATGTGCAAATCATATGACCTAACTTAACCAACAAAACAAACGGACGTTAGGAGAAAAACTAAACGTGTAACGAAATTTAAACGTAAAGGACAATTACTATAATTTTTTAGTTTAAGAACAATCTTTGAAATTTGTTATAAAGTTAAAGGACGAAAAATGTAATTTACTCTATAGTCTATAGTTTAAGTACATGATAAGAATGCTTAGAGCAATTAAATCACTAGCAATTCTCTACCCATAGCCACACGGCCCATACTCACCATACACACTTAAAGAATCACAACAATTTTTCAATATTTTTACCCAAAACAGTGTGTTTTTCTTAAACAAAATTAAAATAACATCCACAATTAATCAAAGATCAAACGCTTAAAACTGGCTCGGTGAAATCATGTATTCTAGAAGCACAGTTCTTACAGGAATACTACAAAATACATAAATCTCTTTTATCATAGTTTCTAACCAAACACACTTGATTAACTTCAAGATTCAATCTTAATAGTTTGCTTCATAGAACATAAAAGTAGAATATAACCATTGTGAATATATGTCTAGTTTGATACTCTAATATCAAACAGCATCATGATGTGTCATGCTCTTAATTTTTGATCGGCTAAAAAAAGAAACGAAAATGAGTTTAAAAGTTCGGTGAGGAGATCAGTAATGAAAAGACAAATTGGTAAAAATTTCAACCTGCTAAATCAGAGGGACGGAGTCACCATTCGTAACAGAACTTACCGACTCAATGAGTGGTTTTACCGAGTCCCACTCCATGTATTGTGCCTAAGTTGAAGTTGCACTAGTCAACGACTTGTATTAAAAATCCACTTGCTAACTGCGATTTCACATAGGCAACAACGACTTCAAGGATTAGAGAACTCAGAACAAAATCCCAGTCAGTTATGCCACAGCACCACCCAGGTTCACACCTGTTAGAAGTTTACAGGATTCTAATAGTCACAAAGATCAATGACCTACAACAATAGACAACCAAAAGCAACCATAGTAAGTCCTATGTTGGTGACCTTAGGACAAAACCAAAGAGAAAGTGTGTGCAAGTTAGAGCCATATATTTGCAATCTAGTTAAACCTGAATCCAAGACATCATCACAGGAAAGTGACTCTAACCGCCTAAAACAGTTAAGCAATATATTAACAATAGAGGAACCTTTGTCAAAGGTTACACTATGGTAGTAGTAAAATTTCAAACATTTAACATTTGCACTTTAAATTTTAAGTAAACAGCGACTAATCAAAAGATTGTCGATCATAATCCGAGTTTACTTTGTCAATGACCCGATACAAACAGTCATCAGGAAGGTGAATAATACTAGAGCTGTGACTTCGAAATTCTTCATCTATCTCCATATACAGTTAGTGAGAATCTCCATCTGTTTTCTTACAACCAGAATCTCTAGCTACGCGATGAACGGAATTAGATCAACGATTTAGAAGAAGATAGAATCTTTTCTATGGAGATTATGACATCCAAAGATATTGATGTGATCATGGCTGTAACAACAATAAAAGAATACATAAGAAAACATATTGAGTTGTATTAATGTTACAATATAAATACTTGAGAGGAACTATTTTTATGATTCCAACATATAGAATCCAACTAAGAAATATATAATCTCTTTAAGTATTTTGATTTTTTGATCTTAGACCCTCAAATCTGATGTAAATATTTGTAGGTTCTTAATAAAACTATTATCACTCAAAAAACGATACTCCTTCCTTTATATATCATCAGCTTGGTTGTAATCTAACCGGAAGTTCAATGAACCATTCGTGAATCATTCTCGTCATAAACAAGTTTCTTTCATTGTTCAGTCAATTGAAAGAACATCAACTAACTTCTTATAGGAAAAAGATCTTGTAAAACGTTATTATCATGTAAAAACCAATAACCTCTTTTGACCAACAAGATGATGACACATATTGAAGTAATTTTTGGGGCTAGAAGGGTAATATAGACATTTTTTAATAGAATCAAGATCTAATTAATAATTATAATAACCGATTCTAATCATCATTACCTTTTTAAAATCTTATCCTTATCATATTACATATATGTAGCTACATACTAAAGTATGCAAACCACCTTACCTGCCCCTTCATCACTAGCATTAAATTGACTCAAAACATCATGCCCACCCCCTCTTCACCTGCATCCAAATTATGCAAAACATATTACAGATATGTAACATGTCATTACATATATATGATAACAGAGCATTTCATATATGTGATATGATATCAAATATGTGTAGTAACACATGCATATTTAACACTTACTACTTATAAGAAACATTATGTAAAAACCCTTTTAATGCATACCATCCAGAACTTCTGTAGCTGGCTTTTCAAATGCAGATTCCTTTAATGATTCGGATTCTTGGGTAAGCCCAGGACTAAAGCTAGGCATGGATGTCTCATTTACATTCTTAACCGGCCCTTCATCACTGGCATTCAATTGATTCAAAACATTTGTGTCCATTCCCTCATCATCTGTATTCAATTTAGCTAAAACATCCTTAATCCTTGCACCCTTGTCATAGTCTTCTGTAGGCCCATTAAATATGGCAATAATTGTATCTGGAACATTTGCCCTCTTATCAGCCTCTACTATGCATGATTGTGCCCACTTAGGAGTCACTCTAAATATGGACTCGTACTTATCCACCATCATCTTTACTTCTTGGTTTTCTGGATTTTTTCTGTACAAGCTCCCTAATTCCTTCTCAAAGCGACTCTTATTCCTCACAATCAAGTCAAACATTTTTTCAAGCTTCGAAATCTGAGCCTGTAAAAAACAGTAATAATGCATTAGTGAAGTATTTGCATATACTCAATAACTTTTGGGAACTACATTTTACCACTAAGTCATCACTGTCACAGTCTATGTTTAAGTCTTCTTTCGCCTCAACCTCCTCCATATCTGAATACATGGTGTCTACAAACAGCCCCCTAAACTCCCCGAGGCCAAATCCACCATTTTTAATCTCCAAAGTCTCCCTTAATTTTAGCCTCTCCATAGTCCAAAAATCAACCGCTCTTACTGTACGTTCGACATTAATACCCGGGCATGCAACACTATCAACATACAGTAGCTGCATATGTAAGAAGGTTATGGTTATTAAAAACTTTTGACTAGGATAATAATAAGATACAACATATGTGTAATACCATAACCTCACAGATTTGCTATAGAATAATACATATATATAGTGACAGATTACATATATGATGTAACATAAAACTAGGTACAAGTAAAACCATATTACATATATGTATGTAATATGTGATTACATATATGTAACAACAGATCATTACATGTATACATATATGTAATAACAAATCATTACATATATGTAATAACAGAATGTGAGTATGTGACATGCCATGTAACAGCTACTGCTTATAAGAAACACTACGTAAAAATATTATAATACGTACCGTTAGAATTGTCAAAGCGCCCCTGAAAGGAGATTTTGTGCTACATCGGTTCCATCCAACTTTACATTTTTTCATCGAATTCACCACATATCCACACCAGTCAATATCACTAAAGTCGGTGTCACCTGATAAGGAATGGAGAATGTCAAGTTTACATTTACCGTGTGTGTGACATTCCACCATTGTGCTGAGAAACAATACAATGAAATCAAGTCTGAAAAAAAAGTTGTCATCATCTTCAGATTCAGCAATTCGTGTCACTATCTCTGGTGGCCCGATATAATCATTTTCATACATATTTCTCCAACATGAAATAGTAGGTTCTAGTTCCTTGGTCTGATTACGTGATTTCAAATCTATCCCAGAGTTTGGTATCCCAAGCAATTGATGCACCGATTCGCTATCCACTTTAATCGTCCCATTTGATAATCTAATTTCCATTTTTTCCTCGTCAAACATATCAACAACATAATGCCCAAGCTTTGCAGGTATTCCATCGACCTTGAATGACAACAACTTACCAAAACCCATACTTATGACTGCCTCACGTTGTTTCTTCTTCAATAATGTAATAGCCTTAAAAAGTTGTTTAGGCGATGAACGGGTTCGTATCCCAAACCATTTATTCTCCTGCATTACCTTCCTTTTATTTTTCTCTCCTTTAACTATCCCAATTTTAGTGTTTTCTCTCTTTCGTTTTATTCCTAATTTTGCATCCTTTACCTTGCCCATGTCTTGTTTTTTTCCTTTTCTCTTCATTTGTTCCTTCAACAAGACAATCTCCTTACCTGAATTTGTTCATAGGCACAACATCATATAAATTATATCTATGTAATATTAGTATATTACACATATGTATGAGCTATAAAATATAAGTAATCGCCTATTACATAATTACAACCTACTACATATATGTCATAATATATTACACTTTTATAAAATGTTACATTTTAGAATACTGTATATAAGTTCTAAGCTATTTTTTGTGTGTAGTACAGAGGTGCAATCTGTAAAAATAAACAAACATAATATTATAAAAGGTCACTTAACTAATGCTTAACCTTAGCAACATGTTCATCTTTTAGTTTTTCCTCTTTTTTATATTATATCTGAATTAGTATCTTTAAAATTCGTTCTACAAAACATTCTAGTCAAACAAACATATGATATGTAATAAGCTATTACACATATGTAATACATTGATGCAATCTGTGGAAATAGACAAACAGAATATCATTAAAGGATACCTGATTGATCATCATTTCTTTTGTTAGCCTTTCCAACATGTCCATCTTCTAGTTTAGCCTTCTTTTGTTTCTTAACCGGGCTGATTTTTGTTTGTAAATTTGTATCTTCAAAGTCTGTTGTACAAACATTATGGTTAGCCAAATAGAAGATTAAGTAATGTAATATATTGATGCAATCTATAGAATAAACAAACAAAATATGATTAAAGGATACCTGACTGATCATCTTTTTGTTTTGCCTTCTTTTGTTTCTTATGTGAGGTAATTTTCATAACTGATTTTGTATCTTCGGAATCTGTTATGCAAAACTTTATAATCAGACAAATATATGCATTATATGTACCAAAAGAAGAAATATATAATATTATAATCAGAAATAAATATATATTTTCTCTAACCAATGTCGACATTTTGAAATTTTTCATGAAACCCAATCTCTATTGGATCATCAGCAGTGTTTTCAAATTTGCTAAACAATGTTTCTATTGCTATTCTTTCACTTTTATTCCCTGTGAGAAAAAAATACGCAGCACATTAAAATTTTAAGAAACATGTATCTACAAGCTTAAGTGAAACATATGTGATTAGTAGTCTTACTTGATTTCATCTTGTGTGTCTTTATGTGCCTGGCAGATTTACACATAAATATAAACATCAATACAGTAATAACTTTATGCCATGTAATATCATAGTATATACACTTAATACTATGAAATATATACTTAATATCATATTACATATGTGTAATATCATATTACATATGCAATATCATATTACATATATGCAATATCATATTACATATATGTAATATGATATGACCCCTTTTGAAAGTAAATCTTTATCATCCAAAATTCACCAAAATTGCTAAAGATTAGCAGTGTAAACAATGTACAAACATAAGTAAGATTTCACAAAACTAGCATACATATATGTAATCATTCAAAAGATCACTACGTATTCAAAAGATCACTGTGTATTCAAAAGATCAATACGTATGAACTTGTTTGCACTTTAATGCTGTTAAAACTACAGATAACACAGGATCACGTTACCTATATGTAATTGTTCAAAAGATCAACTCATATAATGTTCTTAAAACACAACAAAACATCTATCATCTCAGAGTGTTCATAAACCTATTTGTAGGATTAAATTTATGCAGCATTCACTAACCCAACAATTTTTTGTGTGAAAAAATCCAATTTTGAGGAACACCCAGTCGATTATTATATGCAATCGTTTCAAACTTGATCAATTTTATGAACCGGAAGTCGATTACAGATCAATCCAATTTTAAGAAGCACAAGAAATCAGCTTTTAGGGTTAAACCGATCAATTTTGGGGATTTCATAATGATGCAGCCCTCCTTTTTTTAATTGATTCCCGAAAAATGTGTTTTCAGGTTTAAACAAAGTAAAAAACTAAAGATCTGCAAATCGAAATGGTCTGAAGCTTCTTCACGAGTCCTGATCGATCGAAGAACTGAAAGAGTGAAAAACTTACGAGTTTATGTGAATAAACACGATGATTCGTCGATCAATTCTGTTGATATGATATCAGATTACAATTGAAGTTGCTCCATTCGATCTTTGCTTTGTTTACATGACACAGGCTAGGGTTCATAAGGTGGAGATAATCGAAGACTGAAAGAAATTGGGGATCAGCGAGTATGGTAATAAGGGTTCTTAAATTTGGTGTCTGTTTGACTTGATTCTCGCTACGATCTAATATACATAGTTTCTTTTTTATTATTATATCTTTTGTTACTATTTATGCAGAATATTGTTTGCTTTTTAAGTTTTGTGTACAAGATTGTTTTTCTCATAACCTGAACCTAACCATATGTTATTGTAACTTATTATACACTCTCTTAATCAGTAACGGATACATTGAGCTTATCTCTTCTTTTAATACACGTGGTTTGTTTGTTGTCTCTTGAAACTATCAATTTAATATGAATCTTACGTTGCTATCATCTCATAGATAGAATTTGTTTGTTGTCTCTTGAAACTATCAATTTAATATAAATCTTACGTTGCTATCATCTCATAGATAGAAAAGTATAACTTTTGGTGTCGGGTTTTCATAGAGGAGATGTACACTGTGGTACTGAAGTGTCTGTTGGGTTAAATTCTTACATTTGTTCAATTTAGGTTCTGGTTGGGATTAATATGAAAAAAACTGCTACCTGAAACTAGTCATTAACAAATCAAAAAACTAAATGGCGTGCGTATTAATAGTATCAAAGTGTTCAAATAATATCTCCTTCAAATGATGAGTGTTTAAATAGAGTAAGTTTAATGGGTGTGTAAATTCACAATTGAGAAAAAAAAACACATAAGAAAAACTTCATATATGGAACTAAAAACTTGTCCAATTGTTACCCCTATTCCACTTGTTGGAGTATACACTTGTGGAGTGAGTCCGCAATCCATAATGTGTTAAATCTCATACCTTTTTCTATGGTAATCGGATGAGAGTCGCTCATTTTATAAAAACAAAGTATTGAGACGATTTCTTACTACGGTGTGTTTATTAAAGTGTTTCATAAAGAGGATCGAACAGGGCATATGGTATGGACCTCAACACATGAAGTCATCATGATTTTGATATAACCACCGGTTCCTACAACCACATAGCACTTGTTTGGGGCATGGTATGTTTAATGTTTACTAATAGATACCACATTTACGCTTTAGCAATGCTTAGCTTCCACCTTCAAAGCCTTCTAGTTTCACGCCTTGGCATGACATTTGTTGCATATTCCTACACATCATTTTTGCTTAGGGTGTTTAATTTAAGACTGTTGTTTTTATGTATTGAAAGTCGATGACATCTACTAGTTATTTCAAGGTGAATGTTTTTTGTCCTTAAAGCAATTCAATCTCCTTCGTCTTTCTAAAAGGAGTATTATAATTGTCTCCCAAGATATAATCAAACATTGTGTGTAGGATGTTAATCGATGATAACCGGATAAATTCTTGAGTGGTACTAACAATTTCTTGAAACTAGAACCGTATTTCTTAGCAAAAAAGTGACAGGTTTTTCTGATATCAAAAGCACATAGATTAGAGAGGTAAGATGTGTCATGTGTGTTAGTTTTGTTACAAGATTAATTGTAGCAAAAGTAATATAGTACTAAAGAATGTTTATTCTTGAAATAATATATCAGTGTTTTGTTTTGCAAGATTACGAAATTCTTTTATTTGAAAGATTAGATTATTACCATGAGAAAACATTTCTTAATAGTGTTTGACACGCTAATCAATTATTTAAAAAAAAATGAAACTATGAAGAAAAGTAGTTCAACATTGTTTGTTTTGACCCGAATCATTGTCACCTCTGAAAAGTGGTTAGATATGATTTCAGATGACTGAAAACATCATAAATTGTTATCTAATATTACTGTTGGATGTGTGTATTTTGTGTTATGTATGACCATAAGAAGCTGACGTACAATGATAGGAAACAGAAACTTACTAGGGGTTGAATGCTTCTGTTGGAGGTGATGATATGGACGAAGATGAGACGATGAGTGATGATGAGGTTATACCTTTATGTATATAGCCACAAGTGACACGACACCATGTTCTCGTATCAACTTTAATCCATTAAAAAGCATCAAGTATTCTACTTAAAGTGGGAACAAACAAGCAAACCAACCTAGAAAAATCCCGCTTAGAAGTAGGGTCCGAGTAACGTGGAATACTATGTATTTTACTTTTCGATTTAGTTTCAAGTAACCTAATCAAATCCATGTGGCTTTGTTCGCGTTGGATTCTGTTCCATCCAGTTCATGCTAGTAATCAACCTTGGAGTCCAGGGTAATTAAGAAGAAATGTCTTAGCAAGCCTAATATCTAAAACAACTATAGGGAACTGATAGAACCCGAATTTACAGCAGGTCAGTTATTATAAGGTAAATTGCATAAAATTCAGTCAACCATGACCCATGAGTGGGAATTAAACAAAAGCTTCTGCTATTTTATGTAATTTATCCTTTACTAATTTAGTTAAGTCACCACTGTAACCTATGCTTTAACTGATCCCACTGATTAGCAGGATATTGATGGGGCGTAAGTTTTACATAACGTGTTTCCATGGTAACTAAAAAGAAAAATTACTTGAAGCCCAGTGCCTGGTCCTTGTGCTAAAACTTCTAGCAGAGGTTGAATGGCCAAATTCCAAGAAACATCTAACTTTCATGGCATCAAAAAATGTGACAGTTAATGAAGGCAACACACCAATGGGACATGTTACTGGTAAGAATAGACAATATCATTCAGTTACGTTGAAAGGACGCAAAATAGTTGGGATAAACCTTAAAGGGTGACACACATTCTAGTCCTGATCTTCGTCTTGGTCAAAATCCTTGATCTTCACATCTGCGTCTTCTCCGAATTGAATGCAGTTGTCGATTTGTGAAAGAACATATTGTATGCTGTACACAAGGCAATGGTCATATCAATTTCATAACTAACCTGTTAGAAATAAAATATAACCCAAGACTCAATATACCCCCATCCCGAACCCCCGATATATACACGTAAGAACCTAAACAACTTGGTACAAGAAAACAGGTATAAAATGAAACAAGATCCGACTTTCAAATATGATAATAAACATATCGGGAAATGGTAATACACTTCAAAGCTCAAATGCATAGTACAAAACTAGAAGCTCGCATGCGTATATAAGGAAAATGATTATTTACCTCCTTTCCTTCCTTAAATCAAGTGGCACAAAACTCACCATGCTATATTGATCCACCTGGTACACCATAAAAGTTAATAATTATATTAAAATTGGGTTTGTTTATAAAACAAAAGTTTAGCTTTCATTGGTTACATTTTAATGAAAAACATGTTCAAAATAGAGAACTTAGAACCATTAATCACTTTATCATGTTCAAAACAGGGAATTTAGAACTCACCAATTCAATCAAGGCTTTATTAAGCTTGTGAAATTGAGGACCCATGCGCTGATTCAGTTCTGCCAGCAGAGTCTGAGGCTCTGGGTTTAAGTAACTAATGGAAATAGACAATACATAAATGAGAGGTAAAGTTGATTCAAAATATATAAAAACAACAATCTTAGAAGTGATATAGCAACTTACTCTTCAATATCTCTTTTTCGAGTCACAAGGTCCATTTTTGAGAGGATGTTAACATGCGGTAATTCAAGTTGAACCATTGCAGAGAGTGAAGCCATACAACCACTAATAAACTTGGTCACATCCGTAATAAACTAAAAAAATGGAATAAGAATCAGCAAACTGAACAAGGAAAGCAGAACCGAGAATACTAATTGGAATCAAAGTGAATGGGTTGGGCTGGTTGTATAACAGGCTAAACAAGTTCGGCCAAAGCAAATATACTTTGATATAGGTTAACTGGCCAGGTTGGGTGGACCCGCAACACTTTCTATCCAGCTTTTTTAAATATATAGTTAATGCGTTATATGACCCACAACACTTTCTATCCAACTTTTTTTTAGACTTTTGAGATTTTATGCATTAAAAATACACTTTGAGCAGCTTGATCCGTTTAACCCTTTTCCTTTCAAGCTAACTTATTGACTTACGCGTTTAACCCATTGGAAACAAACCATAACCCGATTCGATCCATTGAAAGTAGATATGCTGATATTGCCACCACTAACAAAAGAAAAGGCAAGTACAAACCTGGGAATCAAGCAGGTACACAGCACAAACGTTGAAATTCTTACGCTGCAAATGCTCCACAAAATTCTTAAGAGCCGGAACATGAGAGAAGAGTTCTATCTGACCTATAAAATGAAAAAAAAGAATGCAATAAATCAATTTGCTACTTCTATACTTCTATACAAGATTTACACATGGTTACATGATAGTATAACGCCATACTAAGTGGTACCTGGGCAGTCAAATACTAGATAATCATCTTCCATGTAATTTTCCAGCTCTTCGTTTAACCAATCATCCAAATTTTCTTCAAGGTGTCTAATTTGTGAGTTTTAAAGAGTTCAAATTTTCCAGAACCACGAAATGCTATTTTCTCCATCTCTTCTTAATACTATTGATATATGATCTGTTTTTTAGTAAGGTGATCTGCTAAATCTTTTACTTTTAGCCGAGATAAAATATAACCAAGTCGACCCATTTATTGATAAAGGGGGATCAAAACTGCCACCTCAAGAAAATAAAATTGAAAACATGTAGTAAAAACAAGTGGAAAGGAATCAAAGGATACTCCATGCAATACAAAAGACCACCATTTGGACCAAGTCCAAGTTCTTCCATAACATCATCCAAAGATATAAGTTCCCGAATATCTACAACAATATATGTAACCATTAATATGAAGTGATAATATATTATAATTGCCAAGAAAATAAGCAAGAAAAAGATGGATTTACCCATGGCCACAGGATAATCAAAATTTTCTGCAGCAGGATCTAGGTTAACAATATGAATTGTTCGCCGAGCAGCTTCACAGTGTTGGTACAAACTTGAGCAATAAGTAGACTGAAAATACAAAGAAAAAGTTAGGGTATGGAAAAATAAAAAAGAACGTATAAATAATACTGTAAGTAAATTTTTATGTTACCTTTCCACTTCCAGCAGGACCAATTACTAACTGAGCATAACCCATAGTTGCCTCCTATTTGTTTTGATTTTTCAATCTTCTGCTTTTCCCTTCTTAAAATTAATGAATAAACTGAAGAGCTGAAATAACAGAGTAAATTGCAATAAGAACATATGAAGCAGCCCAAAACCCCAAACATCAGACGACAGATGTAAAGAATATGTTCAGGGCTTCCTACATCATCAATATGCATGTCAATACATCCTGAACCAATAATAACTTCCTTGATCGATTTCCTTGTTTCCTACATAGTACATTATCAATAACTTATGGATTTTCACCATCAGTATGACGAAAAACCTGGACCGAACAGCTAACTACGGGTTTTGGCAAACGACTAACCAAACCAGCTGGGACCAGTGGATACCAGTTTGGTGCTTCTGTTCCGACGGTTTGAAGCAATTCTTTCATATTTTTCTTCAAAATCATTAGTTTGTACTAAGATCTTAAAGTGATAAAGATGGTATATAAATAATATAAAAGGTTAAACGGCCTGTTCCAAGTTTCAAACCAGGTTGAATCGTTCCGAACCACTTGAATCTTGAACCATCCAAACCGGCCGACTTGCTTCGGTTAGGTCAGTTCGGTTAACGCAACACCCCTAATCAATATGCATTATCTTATCATTCTTACTTGAAGCAATTGTTCTCCACTTTCTCTACAATCGCTTACAACCATTTGACTCTGATTAGTTTAATTAAACTTCAATTTTACGCAACAAACCATTACAGAATCGCAATTACATCAAACCCTAACTAGCAAACTAATAGATTATCACTTGAATCCCGCATAAACTCTTGTAATTTCTGATTGAGATTAGGGTTACAGTCATTACTTGTAAACACGAATAGACAATCTTTTGGTTAAAGCGGTTAGTGATTTACAAAGCAAACAAGCAAATACATATAAACCCTAGCAAACCAACATCACAAACATCAAATTAAGGGTACTGAAAGAGTTAAGATGGATCAATTTTATAGCATACCTGAAAGGAAGCAATAATGTTTATGATCGATGAAGGAAAAACAAGGGTTTTTGTACGGCTCGTGTTGCGAATAGTTAAATTGAGCATTCAGTATTTCACATATTTGATCAACTTTTTCTTTATAATAGTTTGTTTTGACCCTTGCACTTTGTAACCCGAATCAAAACAACCCTTTCTTAAAAGGATCAAATCTGACCCTACGTGAACATGTTTTGATTCAAATTCATCCTGATTTAAACGGGTTTTGATCTGTAAGGCATACGACTCAACCCATACATTTTACCGAGTATCGGTATGATTTTTAACTTGCAAGGGAGCGATTTTTCAACGACTTTATCTTTTGTAATTTGGGTTAACGTATTTTATTAATTTTATAAAGTGATGTGGTATTAAATAATAATAACTGAAGGGCATGTGATGCGTGGTGTTTCACTTAAGTTGTGCTCCTCTATTTAGAGGGTGAAGGGTTGAAAACGATAGGGTTAACCTTGTTTCACTTAACTTGGGTCACACATGTTACGAATTGTCATATGAAATTTTTAAGGGAAAATAATTTTCTTAAAGATTGAAATCTAATTACTTCAGCTTGGTCATAAGATCAAATTTTAATGCATGAACCTTGTTTTAAACATATGCATTTCATTTATCTAAAAATAGTTTAGTAATGAAACATTGGCATAAAGCTGGTAACATAAACTTTATATAACAAACATGATTATTATCAAAATCATCATCAAAAGTTGTTTTATAGTTGTCCCACTTATTAACAAGACTCATATCTAGTAGCTCGTATACACTACAAACATCCAGTTCATAAGTTGAAAATGAATTTAATCGTACTGTGACACAACACACAGTTACCCACCCACATGTGCATCTTACTATCTTTGGTTAAAACATGTCTATCGTGTCATGATCGTTTAAACCTTTTGTTTGACCAATTTGATACAACCACATACTGGTTTTGTATAAACTTAAATTTTTGGAAATATGCATTTCAGAAAGAAGGTTGAAAACATTTTTATAAAATATTTGGGCATATAAGACAATAGCATGTAAAATGAAGTTTTGTGAGCATGTTCACCATATATCGGCAAGCTAGAATCACAGCTTAATGCTTCTAGAACCTTAGAAAGTACCACAACCAGAGATCCTTAAGCTTTACGAGGGTAATATACCAACTTAAGTGGGGTATTATGGGGGTATAAAGTTTATACGTGTAAAAGTGTTCTAGAAAAAGTACACCCTTTGTCTAAATTGTGCAGGATGGTCGCACCATTGTAGACCGTTACCCAGGATGGTTCGCGGTCCGCGACTAATCCATGGCGGCTCAGCCTCTCGGTCCTCGTTGGCATGACACATTTTAATCCACGATGGATTTGCTTGGTGACTTTGTAGCAGACCGCCAAAGGTTTGCCATCATAATTCCTTTAACCCTAATCCAGTCCATCATGGATAGTTAAGCTCTTTGGTCACGGTCCAGAGCCAAACCCTTAGTTCTTTGAAATTTTTATTTCTAGTATTGGACCTTTCAAATTTATCATTTTATGTATATGATTTTTCTAAGATGTCACAATAATTGAATAAAATAACTATCGGTGAAGGATAGAAGGGTGAGCCACTGCAATTGTTTTGTTGATCAAATTTGTTATCAAAATAATCATTAACTTATTAGTTTTCAAACAATCTAACTTGTTCAATACATGATTACATTTTGTTCATTACATGATTACATTTAATTAAAGTATATGTCACGTGTCTCCAGATTGTGTACCTTTAAGCTAATAGACACAAATAATGACTACTTTTGCATCAATAGGTGTAGATCCCTTCAAGTTTTGAGCCAATGGGCACACACCAATAAGATAACATTGCCTTGAACAAATGGACGCAAACGTTTCAAAATTTGCGAGAACAATGGCCATTTTATTCTCAAATAGTCGTTGATATCTCTAGGTTTTGTGTGAGCAGACACACACCGATAAGATGATACCTTCTTGCATCAATGGGCGCAAACTTGGTTTATAGCCATTATAAAATGATACAACCTTACGCCAATGGGCGCAAATGGGGTTCACGTGTCAGTTTGTTGTTGCTTCTCGTACAATTGAAAAGTGCGTAGTAAACGTCTATTTTGGTTGCATGTTTGATCAACTACTTACTCTCATGTTTTTCAAAAATAAAAAAATAAAAATAATATGATATAAAGCATTTTAACCATATGATATATATAAGATTATTAATTTAGGAACCATGCTAGTATCAAACATACATCAATGGAGATCCTCTCACTATCTCCTTGACTTATTTATCAATGCCTCAATGGAGATCCTCTCACTATCCCCATGACTTATTTATCAACAGAAATGGTATTCTACAACTATAAAATAGAACACCAACAAATACAATAGTAAGGTTTTGACATGCAATCATCAGGCAAATATCCAAGAGGACGCAGCGCCAGAAATTAACCGACCCGCAGTCTTGGTGATATCTACAAATGGAAATGCAAAAGGTGGAATCAGCAAAACAATAACAAACTGATTATCAATGTACAACTTATTAATCATATTCAACACACTAGTTACTTATAAAAAGTGTTTATGGTCAACCCTATCCGACCTGCCAGACTCGTTAGTTGTTACAACTCGTATCAAAACATAACCTGTTTGACATATTACCCAACCCGTGTGACCCATTGTCCTTTCTGCCACCCCTAGGTATCAACCATGAATTTCATATCTTTATGTCACAACTCACATTCAAAGATATTAAGTTTTTGTTCACATATATGTTGTACAAAGGAGCTGTTATGACTACATGAGAGTAAGCTTACCCAAGGATGCAAATTCTGGTAAGCTGACATGATCAGGGCAATCACTACCTCCAACACATTCTCTCAACTGCAAAAAGATTAATACGCCAAAATCAAAAGTAATTGATATCAAAAGTCGATAGGACTAGGCACCATTCGATAAACTATGGTAACGATGGTAACAAATTATAAACTTTCTAGAGAATTATGGGTTTCTTATAAAGAATTGTTATGGAAGAACAGTGACAAACCTTAAAGTCCTTGGTAAAACACAACCGGACTTCTTCTAAAGCACCATTTGTGCAGTCCAATTGAGGGGTTGTATGGAAAGCATTTTCAATAGCAGAAATAATGCCAGCTGATGGGTACTTCTTTGAATTTGAAGGTACATATCCAGCTTCAAAAAGGACTTCCTGAAAACAACAAAAACTTAAGATATATATATGTGAGGTAAAAAGATAATCTCCTCTAGTAAACATGTAAAAAGATATTGTAAAGAATGTTATGAGGTTTATCATCTTTTTTTCTCCTTTTATCGATAAACACATATCTTTAATGGGCTGATTTTTGGATGCTGTTCGATAAACTTGTGCTAAGTCATTAAGAGGCCCGACTGAATAAGAGGTAGCCTTTAAATCAATCAGCACGTTTCTAACACTTACCCATTAAGAGGTGTATATTAAGTGAACACGATAAACTTTACGTCTGAACGATTCAGAGGTAGCCTCTTATAAGAAGCGCTTAAAATGCACAACCCCCCCCCCCTCCCCAAAATAAATAAATAAATAAACAAACTACCGTGACATTGTACTTCATATATAAACTGAGGGTAGTCAGGAGATATTTATTTTGGTCGCCTGTTACTGAGGAGGAACATGTACCATGTATTTCTGCAAAAGAAGTGAAGTCAGTAAATCATTAAGAAACCTAAAGACTAAAAGAATGCCATCTTTTAACTCCTTTGGAAAACAATAATCTACTAACAGCATATGAGATTTAATATATAGAATCAAATATAGTATATAAAGTTCTTCTGTGTGCTATGTGCAGCTGGAAGGAAGATGCTTACCCCACTGATAATCAACGCGACCCATTCGAGCATGAGAAAATAAAGGGAAGTCAAGTTAGTTTCTTATTTTAGTTATGATCAGTTGGTAAAATAAAACACAATCATAGCCAAAATCCACCTGATGAGCCCAAACCGATCCCTCGCTGTTATGGCATGTTGATTGTTTACTGCAACTTAGCGCTGGCCAATACTTGTCCAAAGCACCAAGCAATGGTAAAATCTACAGATTAGAACAACAATAATAATGCATAGTCAGGGTAATTTGATAAATAGTTATTAATGCCAATACAGTTATACCAGATGTGTTGATTTTACAAAGTTATGCTAATATTTCGTGCAGCTTTTTATATAATATAGGAGCTCAAGTCAACAAACAGATATGATACTTAAAATATCAATGATTTTATGAAAACTGCTTGATGGAGAAATAATAGTACAGTCGAAAATATTGTATCATAGTAATAGAATACCTTTGTTTCATCAAAAGCAGGACCTGAACAACATGATGGCCATGATCCATCATCGTAATCTGGCCATAGTCCATCTGCAGCACAAGATATTAATCAAACTTAGGCTACTCCCATGTTCATTACTTGAAGAAAAATATCGAAAGATTGTATAGATAACTTACGAATTGTGAACCCTGGTGGAGAATTTGCTCTGAAAACATAAAAAAGTACTCATATTCAGAAGGCAACTTATAAAAACAGGAAAAATTAAATATGTATCTGCTAGATACAGATGAACAAAAGTAAATAACTCTATGTGCTTCTGATATCTGATTTCCGTATTCGTTCTCTAAAATCATCGAACATCAGTTGACATGAGAAGCCTATTCAAAGCTACACTAACTAAATTGTAACTAGCATTACTGTCTATCAAAAAAATAACTATAACTCCATGAACAATGATAGCTTTCAGAAATCAGATAAAGTATCCCAATTTCTATGATATCAAACAGACCGTATAAGATCATATTAGCATCAACAAAATCAAAAGATTAAGTGCCTTTTATTGAATCTAACAACTCAAATCGTTGTTCTTTAGTTATAAATTTCTTCAATGGACAGACAACAGACTGATCTAACATTCGAAATAATCAACAGTAAAGGAGAATGAAAACAATTGATTAATTACCCTCTGCAGCAAACACTTTGAGCACAGCATTTAGTCGATTGTGAGCAGTAAGTTGCAGGCCATTGAACAGCCAACGCGAAGTAATCAAACTCCCTTTGTTCAGCTATAGTCGACACCGATTCAACTGCTCCTCGGTCGCCACTGCTGTAGCCAGTGACCACCAACCCGAATAGCAGAACTGATAGAAGAACCATGGTGATTGGTAGTGAAGCCATTGCTGTTGTTTGGCCTAGTGTTCCCGCTTGTGATGGATTTTATAGGAGGGAGATGATAGTCGTTGGTAGTTATTTAAGCAAATTACAAAATGAAGTTCTTTTATCTTTATTAATAATTACACTGAACAACCATTATGCATAAGGTTTATTTTATCTCCGGTTCTTTAATCTAACCGTTGCTAGAGCATTCACATCTTATTTCTTATCCTTATAATGACACTAAAAATCATTAATTTTTCTCTAACTTTAATATAATAATATTTTTTATATTTTTATCATTGTTTTTTCTTTCTCTCTCTTTCGTTCACGACCACTTTCAAAGTATTGGAAATTTTATAAGGGTTGAAAAATGTTTGCTCAAACATACAGATGCCCAATAACATTCAGTTTCTCCTCCACTCAGAACCACTCACAACCATTCCACATAATATAAGGACTTCACTCGTAATATTTTAAGGAACGAGATGTAAATGCTCTTAGTTTGCATTGTTAAATTATGTAATTATGACACGAGGATAGATGTGCAAGAAAAACATCTAGGAGGCATAATCTAAAAACAAATCGACGTATTAGGAAAATACGATTGGTAAAACGTTGACCGACGAGAAACACCTCAAACAAATTATATATATTTTTCATCACTCTTGTTAAAACTATTTTTATTAAAAATGATTGTATCAGATGATTTATATATCAATAATAAACTTAATACATAAAAATTAGAATGCATGTCACATGAAGTAATTTAGATTCAAATGATTATAGAAATCATATGATATAACAAAATTTTATCGAACTAACTATAAAAAAGTGATGATAGATATATCTAATTTTTTTGAGGTTTTACTCGTTAGTCTTAACGTTTTAACGATCATATTTTCTTAAATAGCTTCACATGGCTTGCATTCTAACTTCTATGTGTTAAGTTTATTATTGATATTTAAATCATATGGAATAGTAAATCTTTATAAAACTAGCATTAAAAAGTGATGATAAATATATGTAAAATAGTTTGAGATTTACTTGACAGTCTCAACGTTTTACCGACCATATTATCCTAATACGTCAATTCATATTTAGATTATGCAGCCTAGATTTTTTTTTTGTACACAACTCCCCTCATGTGATAACCATGTGAACTAACTTAACGATGTATACTAATGAGTGTTATATTAAAGTACCAAAGATAAAACAAATCATACACATACATTTTGTTTAGTGTAATTAGTAAAGATAAATTTTATTTTTTGTAATTTACTCCAAGATAAATCAAATAATAAATATACTTTTTGAAGAAAAAAAACAAATAAAGGTTTATTCAAATAATATCAAAATAAGATTCTGTTTTAAGAGGTAACTAGTATTAAGAATTGCGCGTTACGGTGGAGCGTTCAACTACAAAAAAGTGTGACATCAAAGCATTGATAAAAACAAGTATGCCGATCCCTACATGTTACAACTTGCTCTGCGCGTTGCCGGTTGCGGCATAAAAAGATTAAGTTTTCCCGCTTGTTGTTTGTTTAGGCACGACTCAATTTTAAATAAAATTATAGATTAAAGTAAAAAAGAACATGTAAAGTCGTGAATTTACACTATAAAATTTAAAAAAAAAAATTTAAACAACGAAACCAATTAGGAAATTAACATTGAAACGTAGACAAAAATCAAAACCGTTTAAAAAACCAACACCTTGATGAATTTTTAACGTTGATAAAACTTATATTAAAAATCGAAACTCTTTTAAAACATCGAAACGAAATTTTTTACAAAGAAATTAGTAAGAAAGAAAATAAAATAGTTTACAGAAACAAATATATAAAATATAAAAGCAAAATAACCAAAAAAAAAAGAAGTGACACTCGTGAATTTTGAACGTGGGTTAAATGTCTAAAAGGTGAAAAATTTTAACCACTGAGTACAAATAAAATGAAACATTTTATTTGCTGTCATTTTATCTATATTAAAAACCAAAGTCATGTGCCACATTCCTTTTTGGGTTTTAAAGTATAGTAACGTAACTACAAGTGGGAGTAGATTGTCTGCGTTATGTACAAAAGTTTGTATTAATGAATTTGTGTGCGCGCACACGCGCGTGTATATATATATATATATATATATAGAGGAGGGTTCAAATGTTAACCCTCCTTTATTACAATAACCGTGTTAACTTTTTAATATCAATCAATATTAGTATTATTTATATGAAATAACATAATTACACGTATACAAAACTATGTCCTTTTATGTATACTAGTGTGTGAACCCGCGTTTTGCCACAGATTATTAAAATTTATGACACTTGATTTCGATTACTTATACATTAGTATTTAATTCGTAGTTATGGATAAAAATTATATTAACAACTCTGTTTTGGAAAAAAAAAATATGTCGAAACATTGATATAATTTAGCACATTATAACGACAAATTTAAATTTTATAAATCATCGTATTTTTATGATTATCAGATAAAAGCAATATAAGATTCAAAACCTTGAATCAGTTTTGAGAGCTTGTATATTTTTAGTTTGATGACTTGTATATTATCACATATTTTTATTTATTACTAAAATTGTTTTTATTTTGTAAATAGCTATTATAATTACTTTAAATATTATTAATATTATTAATATTATTGTTATTATTATTATTAAATTCAATGTATTTATATGGATTAAAAGAATTAAATTAAAATCCACCATAATATAACCATACTAACTCTATAGGTGTGTTAAAGTTAAGATGAAATTATTATTTTGACATCCTAAAATGCTTTATAAATAATATAGATAATATATATATTCATTATTGCTTTCTATATGTTATGTATAATGAATTGACTCGCGTGATGCGTGGGTGCTACCGAGTCTATTTTTCGACCAGCCTTAAATACTGATTATATTATTATTATTATTATAACTATGTAAATATTTGGTAGATGATTTTTAGTTAATAATATAATACTTAATTTAAATAGTAAAAATATAAATGAAAAATATAAATATAATGATAATTTAAGTTATTATAAATAAAGTAATACTTGATATAATGAATTAAATCATATGCATTAACTCATGTCATATTTAGAACTAGTGTGTGAACCTGTGTTTTGCTGCGGGTTGTTAAAATTTATAACATTTGATTTTGATTACTTGTACATTAGTATTTAATCTGTAGATATGGATAAAAATTATATTGACAACTCTGTTTTGGAAAGAAAAAATCATGTCGAAACATGGATATAATTTAGCATATCATAACGAAAAATTTGGATTTCATAAACTATCATATTTTTATAATTATAAGAGAAAAACGATATAAGATTCAGAACCTTGAAGTAGGTTCGAGAGCTTTTTAGTTTGATGACTTGTATATTATTACACATTATTACTTATTACTAAAACTGTTTTATTTTGTAAATAACTATTATAATTACTTTAAATACTATTACTACTACTACTACTACTACTATTATTATTATTATTATTATTATTATTATTATTATTAAATTCAATGAATTCATATGAATTAAAAAAATTAAATTAAAATCCATCATAATATTACCATACTAACACTATAGGTGTCTTATGGTCAAGATAAAATTATTATTTTGACATCCTAAAATGTTTTAAATAGTATAGATAATATAGATATTCATTATTTCTTTTTATATGTTATATATAATGAATTAGCTCGCATGATGCGCGGGTGCTACTGAGTCTCTTTTTCGACTAGCCTTAAATACTGATTATATTATTATTATTTTTACTACTACTACTACTATTATTATTATTATATTACTATTATTATTATTATTACTATTATTATTATTATTATTATTATTATAACTATGTAAATATTTGGTAAATAATATTTATTTAATAATATAATACTTAATTTAAATAGTAAAAATATAAATATAATGTTAATTTAAAAAAATTATAAATAAAGTAATACACATATGTAATAACTGGAAATACACATCTTGGCTCATATTGGTTCCTAAAGTTCTCACAAAAAAAACCTAGTATTCAAGATAACCCTACCATGTATATATTACATATTATTTATATATATATATATATATATATATATATATATATATATATTTTAGGAGACCATTTTTGCTCCTCGCGCAAAACATTCGAAATCTTAGGAACAGCATTGGTTGTGATGGATTAAAAATTAAACGAGTTTTTGACTTACCCCAAGAAAACTCTTCGATGTAAACTACCATGAAAGATTTTCTTATAGTCACAAAAAAATAGAAAAAGTTAACGATCACATATGATATAATTACTATTTTTTAGTAATATATCAAAATTTAAGTAAAAATGAATAACCTTAAGAAAAGTATCTAAAATTAAAAACGTGCATAAAACAACAATTTATCTTTTAGCATATATCTATTGTCTGGTGCATATGAAACCAGATGTAAGCTAACTACATATGGCTATGGATTGTTCGAGTTATGTACACGTGGTTGGTACAATGATGTGTTTTTATGTAAAGTTTTAATGCACGTGTGTATTGCTGCATTTATTGTAAATAATTAAATGATTAGTACAACCACAAGACTAGCATAGTGACAAAGGTGTATATTTTAGGTTTAAGTCTCACTTGAAAAATAAAATA
This sequence comes from Flaveria sonorensis, assembly GCA_025506505.1. Taxonomy (NCBI): domain Eukaryota; kingdom Viridiplantae; phylum Streptophyta; class Magnoliopsida; order Asterales; family Asteraceae; genus Flaveria; species Flaveria sonorensis. Next base: position 105,322 of record JACCIY010000408.1, read on the forward strand.
GTCATAAATGGCGTAAAACAGGATTAGGAGCGTTAAAAAACAATAAATGTTTAGTATTTCTTCTATTATTAAAACTAGACTAAATTAACTCTAAGGGTGGATGAGACCATAGCGGCAACCACACAACAATAGTGAGTGATAAACTTTGTTGTTATGGAGGACAACCCTCGCCCTTCTGGTTAGAGTAGTGGCCTGATGGGTGTGTCAATAAATAGAAACCAAAAGAAGAGAAATGGATGAGCAGCAAGAAGGGGTTACATAACATTATGGTAGGAGCAAAGACACGGCTCCCTCTATGGAAAGAAGTAGCGACATCACAGGCAAGCAGGAGGAGCGCTACCATACCTTTTCGTGCTATGAGAAATGCATCGTCTTGCAGGATTAGTGGTCATAGGTTTAAATTGTGAACCTTGAAATAATGGGCTAAAGATCGGATGAGTTTATGATTTACCCTAATAAAACTATCCGATATGAACTACCATTAAAGATTTTATTTTTTTCAAATAAAAGAAGTAGAAAAAGTTAACGATCACATATTATGTAATTACTATTTTTAATAATATATAAAAAATTAAGTAAAAATGCACAAGATCAAGAAAATATCTTAAACTAAAAACGTGCGTAACACAACAATATATCTTCTAGCATATATCTAATGTATGCGGCATATGAAATGAGATTCCCTGTGCGACCCATCAATACAGTGGCATGTAGGGGTGAACATGGTCGATTTGGTTCGGTTTTAGCCTAAAACCAAAATCAAAAACCGATAATTCGGTTTCTAGGTTTTTAAAACCGTTTGGTTTCGGTTTTTTCGGTTTTTGGTTTTCACTTCTGTTTCGGTTTGGTTTTGGTTTTTTTGGTTTTGCTTTTTGGGCTTCAAGTTTTTTTCTAAAATATTAGTCTAAAGTATTTAATTTAAGCTAGAAGTTTTGAGTTTACATCATTTGTTGATGTTTAAACATAATCTCTATATTCTTATAAATTACTTGACATTAAAATTAATTACAATTTATAAAATACAATAACAAAAAAATCAGTAAAACACATTAATCTACCAAAATAAAAAAGTTTAAAGATTATTTTCGAAACCTAAATATTCAATCTATTCTAGATAGCATAAGTTAAGTAAGTAATTTATAGGCTAGTCATGTTTAATAGTATATGAATACACCTCTAAATTTACAAGTTCGGTTTTTTCGGTTTCTGTTAAAAGCAAAACCGGAACCAAACCGAAAAAATCAGTTTTTAAAAAACCATCAAACCAAACCGTCGGTTTCTAATTGGTTTCGGTTTTTTGGTTCGGTTGCGGCAGTTATTTTGGTTGGGGTTCGGTTATTTCGGTTTCTTGCACACCCTGTAGGTACCTAAACGCATTGTTTAAAGTAGAGGTGGAGTTATACACCGTTTAAATTTGGGTATAAACTTTTGTGGAGGTAGGTATCCAATATTTGAAATTGTGAAGTAAACAAGTTGAAACAAACTAAAGCTCGATTAAGCTCCAGAATGGTTATGTAACTTAACAGGATTTAAGATAAGTTTGTTTGATCGTTTCAAGCTTTATATCTAAAGTTTGAGTTTGGTTAGTGAGCAAATTTTAATCTCAAGCTCTGCTTGGAAAGGGGTTTGCTCCGTATTTGTAGTTGAACGAAGGTTGCACATATATTGTTTGTCGGTGGTAACCGAATGTGAATAATAACTTGATCTGAAGCATGTTTGTATTGTTTCGTTTATTGTAAATAATTTAATGATGCATGTTTGTGTTGTTATATTTTTATAAATAATTAAATGTTTAGTCCAACCACTAGGCTAGCCTAATGGTAAAGGTGCATGCCCTTCACACTATAGATGTCGGGTTTAAAGCTCACTTGAGGCATGAAGTACTTTTTAATAGGGTAGAGTATGATTAGGATCATCCAAAAAAAATTAAATGTTTAGTTTTTCTTCGGTTAGAGAAAACTAGACAAAATTACTGAATTGAACACTCTAAGGGTGGAAGGGAGAGTAGCGATAGCAACACGATAAGGGTGAGTGACTAACTTTGTTGTTTGGGAGCACCACCCTCACCCTTGTGGGGCTTGATGAGTGTGTCGATAAGGAAAATCTAAAAAAGATAAACGAATGAGAAGCAAGAGGAGGGCTACCACATCTTTCGTGCTATAAGAAATTCAGCCTCTTGTTGAGTTAGTGGTCATTGGTTTGATCGTGAACATGAAATAATAGATTAAATCTTTGATGAGTTTATGATTTACCCTAAGAAAATTAACAGATGTAAACTGTCCTTAAAGATTTTTTTAATAACATAAAAAAGTAGGAAAAGTTAATGATCACATATTATATAATAACGATTGCTAATAATATATCAAAATTTGAGTAAAAATGTATAAGTTCTATAAAATTAAAAACGTGCATAAAACATCCATATATCTTTAGCATATATTTAATGTATGGTGTATATAAAATGACATCCCATGTGAGACCCATTAACGAATGCAAAGGTAAGTATCTAAACACATCATTTTTGAAGTAGAGGTGTAAACATCTATGTGGAGTAATACACCGCTTAAATTTAGGTGTAGACATCTTCTACATATGTATCTAAGATTTGAAAGTGGGATGTAAGCACGTTGAAACAAACTCAAGCTATTCAAAGCTTGAGAATGGTTTATGTAACTTGACATGATTTAAGGTAGGTTATTAAGAACTTTAAGCTCAAGGGCTTGGTTTTGCCTCGTCTGTATTTACTAATTCTTTTATTTATTATTATATGTATATTTGACTACTATGTTAAAAACTCATGTATTATTCATAAGTTATCGATGAAGATTTGCATGTTAGATGTCATATGTTATCGATGAAATATGTATGAAGATTTAAGAATCATAAATAACAAGTAATGGAGATTTAAGAATTCTAAAATTATATTTAAAATAAGATATAACTGAATTCTCTTTTTGATTTAATAATCTTTAATACATTATTATAATAAAAAGATATGTAAATTAGATATTTAATTATTTAAATTATTTTATTTAATACGAGAGAGATGAGAAACAAAAAAGTAGGCTTTATTTGAATTCGTTATATGACAACTCAAGTTAATTATTTATTATAATAAGATTAATTTATAGATATACCGATCATAATATAATATAAAACCATTTGAAGCAATTTACAATACGAAAAGATGGAAAGTACGATTCATGTTTTTGAAAATAAAATTTTGAACAAAACACATATGATGATTTGTGTTCAAGATGGTTTCTTAAGACTACTATAACAAACAACAAACCTTTTATACAAATTTTTATAACAGTTAGTTGTTGTCATACAAATCCTACTTAATCTAATCTACGCCACAACTAATTAAAGTCAATTTGTCAAAGGAGGGGGGGGGGGGGGGGGTTCTAATTCATACAGTGATGAATACGAGCGCAATTGAAATTTTTGAGGAGCTATACATTTTGTATTGGTAAGATCATTTATTATTTCTTGAAGGTAGATTTCTCCGCTAGATGAAACATATAACCAAGAGAGCCATGAACCAAATTAAAGAGCTTGTCCCACCTATGAGTAAACATCATGGTAGCCTCATTAGAGCATCATTAGACCATACATCTTTCTTGTCATTATACCTAACCCCCCAAACAAATCGTTTGTATGTGTTTGTTTGGTTTTACATAATATAAATTTGATCAAACCTTATTTATTAGAAAACCCTTATAATTACAACGTTGGTGATTTGAATTTGATCAAACCATTCTTATAGTTGGATTACTTAAGACTAAAGTGAAATCATAATATAACATTCATATGTTAGGAAGTGTGAAGTACATACGTGTCACACCTTAACCAATGGCAGAATCATCGGAGGGAACGAATGTGAATCGATTGATCATAACACATGGTAATAAACATGTTGAAATAATACTAATTTCAAATTATCATTGATAAATACTAACCAAATTCATTATAATCAAATAAACATAACAAATGTATTTTATTAATCTAGGTTTATAATCCTAGATGTAAACTTGCATGTAATCCAACTAAGTTGTATTTTCTGAAATCATGTAAAAAAGTAACGAGTCAGCTAACGAATTAGCCGGTGAGTAAACATAGGTTTGACATACATATATAGATTGATTAAAATGATTGAACAATACAATTCATATGACAATGTCAAGACTTATAAATGTAAAAGTGTATCATAAAAGACAAACCAAACACAATCAAACCTATAGCTGAATTGACTGGTCTAGCAAACAAAGCCTTGTGATAGAATGTGTGAATCTGGTTCCAATCACCACTCGAATAACCATATGGGATGGGTTTGTCAAATTAATAGATCTATCATTGTTACCATGGTTGCATGAATTAATGATTGTGTTATCATCTAGTTTATCTAACTATGAACATATAATTGCAAGTAATAACATAACATTTTGAGTTGAATATATAATGAAATAACAGTAAATATCAGTGATTGAATATTAAATCATATGATTTTCCCCAAATATAATATACTTGAAAATAAGCTATGAATACTCATTTTGATATTTGAATGTGGTTTGAATAATGACAATGTTAGATTAGACAGTAACGGCTTTCTTATGGTTCACCTAAGAATGGTGTCCAAAGTAAGAATAACAATGATTTAAATACTAGAAATGAATTAGGGTTTCAATTGAGATTTTAGGTTTTTGTAAAGAATAATTTAAAATAACGTCCTTGATTTTATTATGAAATGAATTAATTAAGAAATTGAATTTGAAAAATAAAAATTAATAAAAAATAAATATTATTAAAATATTTAATTCATAATGATCAATAAATAAAGTTTGAATATTTGTTGGTAAAATAATTAATTTTATTAATTAATTATGTAATATCTTGATCAAACTAAATAATTTGATAATTAATTATTAAATTACATTTGTAATAAGTCATGATTTAAAATAAGCTTGAAATAATATACAATATTTTAATAACTTATATAAAGTTTAAAAGTTGTAAAAAATTTATAATGTTTTTAATAAACAATCTCTTAAATAGAATAGAATGAATAAGGATTTTAGTTTCACAAAGTTTTCAGAATTAATTAAAGAGCTTCAGAATTAAATTTAATCAAAAAATAGATTAATTTAATTATATAATAATAGTTTCTGTAATTAAATAATAAAAAAAACTGATTTCAAATTAGCATCAACAATTACTTATGAACCCTAACATTGATGTGAATCAAATTAAATACGAAATCGATAATATTAGCTGTAAGAAAGATGGGGCTTTGAATCCCCATGTATACTCAAGTCTATGTGTATTTAGAATTACCTGATTCGGTTATGTATTTATGATAATAGAAAGGAGAATAACCGCGGCTAAAACGAGATTTAGTGAGATGTTCATGATGAAAATAACTGAATTAATCTTGTGCGAAGGTTTCAGAGATGATGATGAGTAGGAAACCCCAATCAATTGCTATTTGAAATACTCTGAAAATGATGCTCGACTAACTTACAATTCGAAGAACACCGAAGTTTGAATGTGATGTGTGGGTGTATGTTTCAATTAATTGTTTTTTCCAAAAGTTCAAAGGAGGTGATTAGAAGGATTCCCCTCCGTGAAATAGGTACAATTCAAGTTGTTTCGATCCAACGAGTTTAATGGTTCAAATTTGGTTGTTTCATCACAATTTGATCATAATCACACTGTTGCAACTCAATTGATTTGGTTAATTAATGCCACAATGAGTAAAATTGCGTTTTGAATCAGAGAAAGTAGCCGTTTGTTAGAATTTTTGATTTGAAAGCAAAATGAACTTGATTAGGAGGTTTCGGTTTCAATTTGAGCCACATTAACAACAATTGGGTTCAAATTTTGAATGGTCTTGGGTTCGAAACATATTCACGTTTAATGATTAACGGTCTGATTGGGTTTAAATGGTCGAATTTAGGTGATTGGTGCTCGCCGGAATGTAGCCGGAATGATGGTCGGAGGGGAAAGGTTGATGGGGAGAATAGTTTAAAACAAATTTATAATCTAGTCCCTTTAGTTTTATTAGGTAATTATTTTATGACAAATTGAATTTAAATAATTCAAACTATTACTCATTGAACGATAATAATCAATACTATTGATTTAGCCAGTAACAATCCCAACTTTTATTTTTATTACCAACAACATAATTATTAAAATTTACGCTTGATTTCAACTCGATTTCGTTAACAATAATGATTATGAACGAAATGAAAAAAACATGCAAGCTAAATCGAGCCTAAAATAAGTATAAATCGAGTGTGAATATATGATAATTACGCTACTAGGACTGTTGTTGGTAATAAAAATAAAAGTTGAGATTATTATTGGCCAAATCAATAGTATGAATTATTATTAATCAATGAGTGATAATTTAGGCTATTAAAATCAATTTACCTTATTTTATAAAATATTTTTTTAACTTAACTTTCGAAAATTACAATCTAACCTCTGGACTTATAAAACTATAATTCTAAGAATTAATCAAATTATTTATAAAACTGTATAAATTTTATGAATCTTGTAAAAGCTTTGTAATTTAATTATTTATTATAATTTAATAAGTAAAACCTCATAATTAATGATTCAATTCTATAAATTTATAAAATTATTTTGAAATTGATTAAATTTTCATAAATTGAATACTTGATACAATTATTGTATTAGATCACCAAAATGAATAAAATAATTTCATAATAAATATTTAATTACATAAATAACTCAAATGGGTTCTGGTTTACAATTTGTATATGGGTTACAATACTTGTTTGAGCTATTAAGATTTCTAGCACTTAAGAACCTCGACCCTCGGGGGGCCCCTAGACCAAGGGTTTCAAGGGGACACCTCCCCTACCTGGGTCTCGTTAACCTCTTAGTGCGGGAAAAAAATTGCTTTATGGAAAAGTCATCTAAATGCTCCCGATTTGTATGGTTAAATGAAAGTTGCACATAAATTATTTGTTGGCGGTAACTAAATATTGATGACAATTGGTATGATACATGTGTGTAATGCTCCATTTATTGTAATTCATATAATGTTTAGTAAAACTATTAGGCTAGTCTAGTGGCAAACATGTATGTCATTTACACAAGAAATGTCGGGTTTGAACCTTAGTTGAGGTATGAAATAGATTTAATTGGCGAAGAGTGGGATTAGGACCATTCAAAAAATTAAAAAAATATATAGTCTTTCTTCTGTTAGAAGTAGTAGAATAAATTACTAGGATTGAACACTCTATCGGTGGAAGGGACGGTAGCGACAACACACAAGGGAGAGTGACAAACTTTGTTGTTTGGGAGCACAACCCCCACCCTTGTGGTTAGAGTAGTAGCTTGATGGGTGTGTCGACAAGGAGAAATAGGGGTGATATAACATTACGATAGGAGCAAAGACACCGCTCCCTCTATTGCAAGAAGAATGGACATCACTGGCACCAGGAGGAGTGCTACCACACCTTTCACACTATAAGAAATGAAGTCTTTTGTAGAAATAATGATCATGGGTTTGAGTCGTGAATCTTGAAATAATGGATTAAAGATGAGCTGATGATTTATCCTAACCAAACTATCAGATATATACTACCATTTAAAATTTTATTTTATTCACATAAAAAAGTAGGAAAAGTTAACGATCACCAAATATATAATTACTATTTTTAATAATATATCAAAAATTTAAGTAAAAACGTACAAGCTCAAGAAAATATCTAAAACTAAAAATGTGCATAAAACAACCATATATCTTAGGCATATATCTAATGTATGTTGTATATGAAATGAGATTCCATGTGTGATCCATCAATGCAGAGGTAGGTACCCAAACACATCGTTTGAAGTAGAGGTGGAGTTATACACCGTTTAAATTTGGGTGTAAACATTTATGGAGGTAGGTATCCAATATTTGAAATTATGATGTAAACAAGTTGAAACAAACTATAGCTCGTTTAAGCTCGATAATGGCTCGTTAAAATGATACCACCTTGCGCCAATTGGCGCAAATATAGTTCACATGTTAGTTTGTAACTGGTTAGAAGTTTGATCAATTTCTTATTCTCATGATACTTATAGAAAAAAATTAAAAAAATAATATGATATAAAACATTTCAACCATGTGATATATAAAACTATTAATAATAATAATTTAGAAACCCTGCTAGTATCAAATGTACATCAATGGAGGTACTCTCACTATCTCCTGCACTTATTTATCAGTGGAAATGGTATTTTACAACTATAAAATAGAATACCAACAGATACAATAGTAAGGTTTTGAAATGCAATCATCAGGTAAATATTCAAGACGACGCAGCTCCAGAAATAAACTGACCCGCATTCTTGGTGACATCTACAAATGGAAAGGCAAAAGGTGGAATTGATAGTGAAACAATAACAAAATGCATTTCAAACTGATTATCATTAACCATATTATCAATGTATAACTTATTAATCATAATCCACGCACTAATTACTTATAAAAAGTGTTTCTGGTCAACCCTATCTGACCGCCTGACTCGTTAGTCGTTACAACTCGTGCCATAACATAACCTGTTTTGACATATTACCCAACCCGTGTGACCCGTTGTCCATTTTGCTACCCTTAGGTATTAACTGTCATTTTCATATCTTTATGTCGCATTCAAAGATATTAGATTTTTGTTCACATATGTGTTGTACAAAGGAAGCTGTTATGACTACATGAGAGTAAGCTTACCCAAGGATGCAAATTGTGGTAAGCTGACATAATCAGGACAATCACTACTTCCTACACAATCTCGAAACTGCAAGAAGATTAATACACCAAAATAAAAAGTAATTAACATCAGAAGTCATTAGAACTAAGCACCATTTAATAACTATGGTAACAAATAATAACATTCTAGAGAATTATGGGTTTATTATAAAGATCTTTTACAAAAGAACAGTGAAACCTTAAAATCCTTGGTAAGACACAACCGGACTTCTTCTAAAGCACCATTTGTGCAGTCCAATTGAGGGGTTGTATGGAAAGCATTTTCGATAGCAGAAATAATGCCACCTGATGGGTACTTCTCTGAATTTGAAGGTACATATCCAGCTTCAAAAAGGACTTCCTGAAAACAAAAGAAACTTAAGATGCATAAATAGACGGTAAAAAGATAATCTCCTCTAGTAAACATGTAAAACGACACAATGGAATATTACAAAGTATATTATCGATATTTCTCCATGTATTTATAAATAAATATATTTTATGGGGTAACTTTTGGAAGCTTTATTTTAACATCTAGCCTGAGAAAAGCTTACAATGCATTAACCACCCCCCAAACAAAAAAAGAAAAAAAAATTACCGTGAGATTATACTTAAAATATAAATTGAGGGTAGTCAGAAAATAGTTATATTCGTCGCCTGTTACTGAGGAGGAACATGTACCGTGCTTTTCTGCAAATGAAGTGAAGTCAGTAAAGCATTAAGAAAAATAAAGACCAAAATAATGTCATATTTCAACTCCTGGAAAACAATAATCTACTAACTGCATATGAAAGTAAATATATAGAATCAAATAACATGTGTGCTGTGTGGTTTCCAGTAAAAATTTTCTGTGTACAGATCTGTGGAAGTACTGCAGCTGGAAGGAAGATGCTTACCCCACTGATAATCAACGTGACCCATTCAAGCATGAGAAAATAAAGGAAGTCGAGTTAGTTTCTTATTTTAGTTATGATCAATTGGTAAAATTAAACAGAATCATAGCTGAAATCCACCTCATGAGCCCAAAATGTTCCCTTTTGCTTATGGCATGTTGATGTTTTACTGCAACTTAGTGTTGGCCAATACTTGTCCAAAGCACCAAGCAATGTCGAAATCTACCGATTGGAACAACAATAATGCATAGTCAGATAACTTTATAAGTAATTGTTGATGCTAATTTTATTGAGATATTAATATAATGTAGAAGCTCAAGTTTCCAGAAGTAAGAACATGTTATAATATATCACAAAGAAACCTTTATTGGGAGAAAATAGCAGTGATCATACATAAACATCCTGATGGATAAATAATAGTGAACTTGAAAATATTGTATCACTGTAATAGAATACCTCTGTGTCATTAAAAGCAGGACCTGAACAACAAGATGGCCATGATCCATCATTGTAATCTGGCCATAGTCCATCTACAGCACAAGATATTAATTAAACTTAGGCTACTCCCATGTTCTTTACTTAAAGAAAATATATGTTTGCATAGAAAACTTACGGATTGTAAAGCCTGATGGAGAATTCTCTCTGAAAACATAAGAAAGTACTCACATTAAGAATGTAACTTCATGAAAACAAATGCTAGATATAGACGAACAAATGTAAATAACTTAAAGTGCTTCAAATATCTGGATTCCCATATTCATTCTCCAAAATCATCATCACATCTGTTGGCATGAAAAGCCCTCTATAGTTTGTGAATGTTGGCTAGAACAAAAAGCATCCATCCAAAGCAACACCAACAAAACTGTAACTACTAACTAGCCCTACTGTCTATCAGATTAACTGCAAGCAGTGATGACTACTGGATATCCGGTCATTCAGTGTATAACTGCATGACAAGCACATTGAAGATCCAAAACTTAACTATACCTCTAAAAACAATGATAGCTTTCAGAAATCAGATAAAGCATCCCAATTCATACGACATCAAACAAACCCTATAAGATCATACACGTATCCACAAAATCAAAACGTCAATCACCTTTTATCGAATCCTTTTATCGAATAACAAACTTCCTTCAATTGACAAACAATAGACTAATCTAACATTCAGAAAAGTCAACAGTACGGAATAACGAACACAATCGATTAATTACCCTCTGCAACAACCGCTTTGGGCACAGCATTTAGTCGATTTCGAGCAGTAAGTAGGAGGCCATTGAACAGCCAACGCGAAGTAATCAAACTCCCGTTGTTCAGCTACAGTCGACACCAATTCAACAGCTCCTCCGTCACCACCGCTATCGGCGTTGACCGATCCGATTAACAGAAGTGATAGAAGAATAAAAGTGTGTGAAGCCATTGCTGTACTTTGACCTAATTTTTGTGTGTGTGTGTGTTGTGATGGAGTATTGATGAAGGAGATGAAGATTGAAGACAGTCGTTGGTAGTTATGTAAACAGCAAGATAAAACTGAAAAATAAATAATTTTTTTTGAGGTTTATTCCAATGAAATCAAATGAAGATTCTATTTGGGTAACGTAAGGGTTGTGGATTCTTTGAGTTGTGTACAAGTGGTTGATGCTTAGATGTATTTAATAACCACAAATAATTTCAAGTGGGGTCATTTTAATTTAGATGCTTGAGTTTTTATCAACTCGACTTAAAAACGTTTCGGGTCGGATCAAGACTTACTAGATCAGGTTAACTAAATCATCGTAAACATAACTTATCAAGTGAAATACACGAGGGTTTAGTATACAACCAATTTGGAGACCTAAGAAACAAATGAATATATACAAAAAAAGTATAAAAAACATTACTAGTTTTGGAGACCATACCAGTATTGAAGAAGAACCAATATGCAAATCATGATTATTGCACTCAAAAACTTGATTTTTCTTAGTTTGCCTTCACCATCCTAGCATTTCTCTTGCTTTTGCATGCAAATCACGAATAGACAAATGGACTAAATAGGAAGAGAAGGTGAATTAAGTTACCGAAAAAGTTTTAAGGATTCTAAGTTTTAGGATTGATTTTAATTTTACGAAAAGGGGGGAGGTGAAAGGGTTAAGTAAAAATTTGAGGGGGAAAGGCTGGGGGTATTTTTGGGTTATATGTTTGTTGGGTTTCTCTAAGAAATGAAGTTGAAAATGAGTCTCCTAAGATTCGAAATCACAATCTCGGGATTTTGTAGGACTAAACGTAAACCCGTAAACCATTGAGACAGAAAGTGATTTGTGTCTTGTTTCACACACATTCTAAATGAGGTCAACCTTAAAACATAATAGGGGTCACCCAAGAATTCATAGTATACGTAACACATAAAATGCAAAACTCACCGGGGTCACTTGACCCCATTCATTACTATGTGCTTCCGCCCTGTTTTATGTACAAGTCGTGATGCATGTGTGTGTATTACATGTAGATTTTATGTTTTAGTATGAACCAAAATGTTCGACTAAGTTTTATCTGCCCGTCATATTGTTTCTGTTTTCCAATCGCTACACATGTGTAAGGATGTTTATCGGTCTTAACTAAAGGGGGAAGAAATAATCAGCATAGTAAGAGATATTGGGAACCCCAAGTTATATACAAATTTCAATCAAAATTATTTCTTTGTTTTAAACCATCAAATCCTAATTTAATCTCACCCAATTAGAATTTTAGGCGTAATTGGGTCTGTTTGTTATGTTAACCCAAAAAAGTTTTAGGCGTAATTGGGTCTGTTTGTTATGGGATAATGAAATGGACGACGGAATGGATGACGTAATGAAATGAGCAAATTAATGAAATGAAACATTCTATTTAATTGTCTTGTTTGGTTACCTTATAAGAATGAAATAAATCATGATTATATGTTGTTTGATACATAAGAAGAGACAAAAAAATGGAATACAGTGGTGGTGGTGGTAGCGCGATTGGTGGTGGATGGTGGTGGCGATGGTTGGTGGTGGGTGGTGGCGTGGGTGGTGGTGGTGCTAGCGGTGCTGGCGGTTGGTGGTAGGTGGGTGGCGGGTGATGGCGTGGATGGCGGTGGTGGGGTGGCGGTGGTAGGCAGGTGGCAGCGGGTGGTGGCGGTGGCTGGTGGTGGAGGGTTATGGTGGTGGGTGGTGGCAGCGGTCGGAGGTGGAAGTGGTGGTGGCCGACTATGGATGGTTTGGTGGTGGTGGTGGTTGTGGAGGTTTGGTGGGTGTTAGGTGGTGATGGTGGTTGTGGAGGTTTGGTAGGTGTTAGGTGGTGGTGGTGGTGGTGGCGGTTGTTGGTAGGTGGTGGCAATGGGTGGTGTTGGTGGTTGTGGTGTTTGGTGGCGATAGTGGTGGAGGGTGGCGGCGCCGATGATGGTGGTGGTTGGTGAGTGGTACTGGTGGTTTGTGATATTGTTGGTGGCGGCATTGGTGCCAGGCCTACCGGCGATGGTGGCGGTGGCGATGGTTGGTAGTGGCCATGGTGGTGGCGGTGGGGATTGGTGGTGGTGGAAGAGGTAATCGAATTGAGAAAAAAGAGGGGGGGGGGGGTGAAGGAATGATTTTGGAGTGTTTTGAAAGAATGAGATTCTTTGTTTAATCAACAATTCCATTCCATTGACCAATCAAACATTTATTTTTCATTCCCTTGCAATGACTCATTTCATTTCTTCTGTAATTCCAGCATATCAAACACCGCCAAAGTTAAATACACATAATTAAAACATGTGTTTTTCATCCCTAATTTGCTACAATGTGTATTAGAGTAACATTTAAAAGAAACCCCAAGTGTTTATCTCGCTTGGGTCTTTAAAACGGTGAAGCTCATATTACAAAAGATAAAAATAAAAGGCTGGAAAATTTAATGGTCTCGTATTATATAATTAGTAGTTTAATAAATCTATCAAAATTTAAATAAAAACGCATAAGCACAAGAAACATCTTGAACTAAAAACGTACATAAAGAACTGTCTGTTAGCATTATGTAATGTGTGGTGCATGTGAAGCGAGATCCAATGTGCGACCTATCACCGTGGAGGTAGGTACCCAAATACATAGTTTGAACCAAAGGTGTGAACATTAAATGTAAAGATAGATATCAAAATTTATATTTTTTAATAGTAAATGTACGGCCATATTTCTGAAGATATGTGTTATTTTAATCATACTCGTCTATCTGTTTTTCAGCCGAAATCGCACCCTCAACCCCCTCAGAAGAAAACCTACAATTGAAAAAACTCATTGACTCAACCCTAAGTATTTTTTTGGTTGGATATCTCAACTTAACCACTTGGGTTAAGGATCATTGGTAAGTATCCAAATACATCATTCGGAGTTTTTTTTTGGCTCATGTGATTTAAGGCTTGATTAGTAAAAAAATTATAAGCTTAAGCTTAGGCTTGACTCTTGTGTTATTTACTAATTATCTTAGTCATATATGTATAATTATTTGTAAGGATACTCTTTTGTAGAATAATTTAAACTTTCTGAACAAAGTTCGTACAAAGGAAACAAAGTATATATGAGTGAAGTCTTACGCGAAACAGTCTTTCTCTAATCGTTATCTCCATGTCTCGCTACTACCACCACCAAACGACCTAAATAACCCCTAGATGGCGGCGACAGTGGTTGTTTGAAGGTCCAGTAGGGAGGATAACGTCATCGGGGTTTAGATCCGTGATAATGCACATTTTGTTGTCTTCCACGTTGACCTTCCTCTTCCACCACCGCCAATGGCGGATCATCATAGGGGCCGGGCCGCCCCCCTTATTTTTTTCGTCAATAATGTTAAATTTTATTCCGGTAGCGTAAATTTTTGGCCTGGTAGCTTAAATTTTTATATAAATATCGAGTTCGCTCCCCCTTAAAAATTTAATTTCGCCCCCGCCCCCCTTACGGAAGAGTTAAAGCTCCGCCACTTACCACCGCTGCACATCTTGTCCCTCACCCGTGGTTCCGCTGATGTTCTTCTTCCCATCTAATCAACGTTTTGATTTGAACATTACTGATTATTAATGAGAAACAAAATTAATTTTAAATTAAATTTATTTAAGATTATATACTTACATAAGGCAACGAGATGTACAGTAATGTACAAATAGGTACGCTCAAGGTATTATGTGTTGTTGATATTTTTGTTTAAATTGGTTAATATATTATTTCCACTATAAACTACAATTGGGTTGTCTAGATGACATTGTTTTGCGTGTTGTTTTGCGTGCTTCCCTTCAATTTAATTTTCCACATTGATTTCACCCACGACCTTTTATCGATTTTGAATACCCAATTTCATTTACACCTCTTGAGTTTTTGACATATTAAAAGTTCATATTGTTATATTATAATTGCTTTATTATTTTATCATTTATATTACTTTTAGTTATATTTTGTTTTCCTTTAATAATTTAATATATATAATATATATCGTTTTGATGTCGTTAATTTAATAACAACTTTACATAATTATATTCAAAATGGAGCAAGGTTAAATTTTGTTTTTTACATTTATTTTGGGTATATAATATTTTTATACAATTTTGAGTATAATGTTACAACATTTTTATATTTCCTTACATTTCAACATGAATTTTATTTACAATCGAGCATGTTAAAATTTGACTTTCTTTTATATCTTTGATATATATATATATATATATATATATATATATATATATATATATATATATATATATATGGGTGGGTTCAAGAGAAAACTATCTTTTACTAGAAACCAAAAAAACCATTAATCCACCGTTGATTTGTGTAATCAATTGTTGAGATCATATAATGACAAGATTGTAAATAAATAATGTTTAAAGGTTTTAATTACAAGCTAATAAGGGTATAATAGGCAAAACACATTTAAATCTAAAATCACTCACTCTCTCTCCTCTCTCGCTCAATTTAAACCAATATCTCTAACGCTCTCTCTATCACTAACATGTTTATAACAAATTTAACACTATAACAAACTATTTTTTGTATATTGGAATATTTGAATATAAATGGAGTAAGAATTCAAATGAATGAACACCATTGAGTTGTGTATGTAATCACGTAAACAACTTTATATATCAATATGTAAAATAGTGTTACGTATATGTAACACTGAGCTACGCACTTATGAATCACTATGTTACGTATACGTAACCCAATCAAGTTTAAATGCCGCTATCAAATCGAATATCAAATCTTCTAAATAACTAATCCATGTTGATAAATCTTGCTATGTATATACAACCATTGTCGTTTACGTATATGTTACTATAACACATATAACAACTGCAAAAGATTTTATTACACTTGAAAATTTTCACGTATGTAGAGTTGAATATTACATATACGTATCACTAAAAAGAACACTTGAATCTAAAGAAATTTTACATCATAGATCTGCAGCTCTATGCAAACCAACTTACGTATATGTAAGCATTATAAAAATCTGCATACGTATATGTAACTCAACGAAGATGGACATGAACAAACAAATCATAATATAAGAAAAATCATGATGCATCATCATCTTATATATCTTCACATCTTTATTTTCACTCAATATACCAGAATTATACCTCCTTTTCATTTCAACGATATCAAGCATAAATCATTCGTCTTCTCCTCAGTCATGTTGCTATCTTCAACGTCAAATAATGCTATCTTTTAAACATA
Source organism: Flaveria sonorensis (assembly GCA_025506505.1). Taxonomy (NCBI): domain Eukaryota; kingdom Viridiplantae; phylum Streptophyta; class Magnoliopsida; order Asterales; family Asteraceae; genus Flaveria; species Flaveria sonorensis. The sequence continues at coordinate 121,674 of JACCIY010000408.1, forward strand.
TTTCCATCGATCCTGATTCAGAAACTGTAGCCGACGATAACCCCTGTTTTGGTGGTTTTGCGAGTGGATTTTTCGTCTCTTATTGGTGCTTTTAAGGATGAATATGTGGTAGATCCCATAAAATCATGTTTGAAGTTTAGGTTCGATGAAGCTATAAGATCTAAGGAATTCAACTTGCTTTGATTTGGAGGTGCATGATGATAATAATCTGGAAACTTTATTATAGTCAAACAAAAATCATGGGAATTTGATTCGAAAATAAAAAGATTACCAAAACTAAACATATGTAATCTTACTCATTTACCCTTTTTGATTTAATAAAAAAACTTAATAAAGAAATTACTTGATTGGTTAGATATAGTTTTCTTGGTTTTTTATTAAAGAGTGGTTTTCATTTGATCCCTCCTCTATATATACATATATATATATACATATATATATATATACATATATATATTATACATATATATATATACATATATATATACATATATATATACATATATATATATACATATATATATATATATATACATATATATATATATACATATATACATATATATATACATATATATATATACATATATATATATACATATATATATATATGGAAAGTTTACGGTACAAGTGTTTTCTCATGCGAAGCGTACGAAGTTATCAAGCAAGAATGGACGTTATGGGTGGAATTATGACGCAAGGGTAATAATTAATCACACGGAGATGGAATTATCACGCAAAGGTGAAATTATTACGCACGAAGGTATTCTTGCGTGATAATTTCATCTCTGCTTGATAATTCCACGCGAGTGTAATTTGTCTTGCGTAATTATCACTTTGTTCTTGCGTGATTATTATTGTTCTTGTGTGATAATTCCACCTTAAAACTTCATACGCTTCGCACGAAAAAAACACTTTGTATAATAACCGGTCCCTATATATATAATATATATAAGATCCCCGAATATATCATTGTGACATTCTTGATTTTTCTTACATTTCATTACGGATTTTATTAAAAGCAAGTTGTTTCAACTTTGAAACGGATTACCAGAATCCCGACGCATCGCGCGGGGATTCCACTAGTTTGTAACAAAGAAAAAAAGAAGATGTTTGTGACTTAGGATTAGTATCCATGATGTGTTCCTTAAATAGATATAACAAACAACAAACTTGTTATGTGGATAACGAGTTAAAATATGTTTGTGTTGAAGTGGGTTAAGTTGGTTTTACGTGAAATGAACGGGTAATTAAGTTTTAGCTACAATGTTGGTTATTTAAGTGCTATCAATCTATTTGATTTAGTTTGATCTAATTAAGACCAAAGTAAACTTATAATAAGCATCAACGAATCTTACGGAGTGTGGAGGACATACTTGTTTGAGACTATTTTGATTTTTAGCACCTAAGAACCTTGGTTATAGGGGTCGAAACCCAAACACCAAATGATTTCAAGTGCATCACCTTGGTGTGGGTCATGCTAACTGCTTAGCGTGAAAAAAAGTTATTTTGCCTTGTTGAAAAACCATAGAATTTTGTTTCGGATGTATATGGTAGATCGAAACTTGCGTGGAAATTGATTGTCAGTTGCAAATATCAGTGACAACTTGGTCCAGGAGTAGCAAGTAAGACAGGTGACAATATGGTTCATGAGTGGTAACTAAGAGAAGTGGCAACTCCTATTAGCCATAAGTATGCATTGGTAACAAGTGTGCATTAACAACTTGGGTGATTGTTGGTTACTACTGAAAGGCGGGTCATCGTTAACACCAGTGATTTTCCTACTGATATAACCAAATAACTACCATAATTATAACTACCAATTGACATACTCTTTTACTAAGAGTTGTGGAGTTCAACAAAATGTAGTGATGGTTTCCTACCTATATAAGAAAGGTCTTTAATCTGTTTTACGAATGAATTTCGGTCCACGTTTTTTCAAAACAAAAAAGCATACGTATTATCTTCAATTAAAGGATTAAAAATAGGAAAAGTAGTGCCAAAATATGACAATTATACATGCATGATTCAATGAGATATCCATGACATTCCCAACATGTAAAACCTACACATAATAATAACATAAATATCTAGATAATACAGTACAGGAGAGTTGGTTGGTTATCAACCCGACTATCTCCCTTATAATTAAAAAAATTTTATACGACTCATTTTAGATAAACACCACTCAAAATTTATAAGTTAATAGTCAAATTGTCACTTTTAATATAAAATGATCAAACAAAGGGGCCAACATTAAACATAAATCAGTTATTTTTGAAACGTGGTCCATGCACACAAAAAAGGGGCCAACCTTGTACTATTTTTTGTTTGACATGTTCGATAATTAATATTCAGAAACCATGGTTAAAAAAGAACATTAAACTATATGTTTATCATGTTATTTTGTTGGTTTTGGTGCAGAAAGTTGTAGATCATCAAGAAGGTGAATCCACCTATTAATCAAAATAGATAAAATTTAGCGGGGATCCAAAAATTTCTGCCAAGCCAAGTCAAAATGGGTTGTGTCAAAGAAGATAAAATGATTTGATATTACTTAAAATATGGTAGAACAAGTTTTAATGTGCAGGACATTCAAGAACATTCTAGTTTTCTTAACAGATCCCGTAGAAGATTATGGATTACCCAAATCGACTAATTTAGAGATATGAGTAGAAATAGAATGAGAAATAATATGAGATGTGTTATAATATCACAATAATTAACACAAGATTAGTGTTATAACCTTAAGAACTTTAAAGAGAATTGCAAGAGTAAGAAGAAGAGAAATGTATAACTTATAAAAGTGTATACAAGAGGTGCATCTTCTCCTCTACATTGAGGTGGTATTTATACTACAAAGATCAATCATTTTGGTTGACAAGTAAAACTATTTAGCATAGTAAACTTATCTACAAGTTTGACAAAGAGTTCATCCACTTGCTATGGTAATAATTCATAATACTCCCCCTTGGATGACACTTTTCAAACTTCAAGAGTTTAAGTACTGTCTCATTAAAAACCTTGCTAAAGAAAAACCCAGTGGGAAAAAACCTTAGCTAAGGAAAAAAGAGTGCAGCTTATAACTCCCCCTCAAATTGTCTTCTGTAGATCATCACATTGTGTGTACGTGCCGCATGCCAATATCATAAACATGTTTTCTGAAAGTTGTTTTTGGAAGTGCCTTTGTGAAAAGATCAGCTGAATTATTGCTAGATTGAACGTATCTCATTTCAACTTGTTTATCTTTAATAAGGTCTTGAGTGTATGAAAAGAATCTTGGTGGTATATGTTTTGTTCTGTCACTTTTGATATACCCTTCTTTCATTTGTGAGACACAAGCTGCATTATCTTCATAGATTGGTGTTGCATTTCTATCTTTCTCCAATCCACAAGAAGTTAATATAAGTTGTGTCATAGATCTTAACCATACACATTCTCTTGAAGCTTCATGTAGTGCAATGACTTCAGCATAATTTGAGGATGTCGCAACGAGTGTTTGTTTCTGAGAGCGCCATGAAATCGCAGTTCCTCCATTCTTAAATATGTATCCCGTTTGAGATTTTGCTTTATGAGGATCAGATAAATAACCTGCATCTGCATAACCAACCAACCCTTCTTTTGAATTATTAGGATAAAACAAGCCTAAATCAATAGTACCTCGAAGATATCGAAAAATATGTTTAATCCCATTCCAGTGTCTTTTAGTAGGGGCTGAACTAAATCTTGCTAACAAATTAACTGCAAAAGAAATGTCAGGTCTCGTACAGTTAGTAAGATACATAAGAGCTCCAATTGCACTGAGATATGGTATCTCTGGACCAAGGACCTCTTCATTATCTTCGCAAGGACGAAATGGATCATTATCAACATTGAGTGATCTAACAACCATCGGTGTGCTTAAAGGATTTGCTTTGTCCATATTGAAACGCTTTAAGAGTTTCTCAGTATAAGTCGACTGATGTACAAGTATTCCATTATGCATATGTTCAATCTGCAAACCAAGACAATATTTGGTTTTTCCAAGGTCTTTCATTTCAAATTCTTTCTTTAAAAGAGCAATTGTTTCATTAATTTCTTTTGCGTCCCAATTATATTTAGATCATCAACATACACAGCTATGATCACATATCCTGATGTTGTCTTCTTAATGAAGATGCATGGACAAATAAGGTTACTTGTGTATCCTTTACTTGTCAAATAATCACTCAAACGATTATACCACATCCGTCCAGATTGTTTGAGTCCATACAAGGATCTTTGTAATTTGATGGAATACATTTCCTTAGGCTTTGAGTTTAATGATTCGGGGAATTTAAAACCTTCAGGAATTTTCATATAGATGTTACTATCTAGTGATCCATACAAGTAAGCTGTGACAACATCCATAAGACGCATCTCTAAATTTCTAGAGACTGCAAAGCTGATTAAGTATCTAAAGGTTATTGCATCCATAACAGGGGAGTATGTTTCCTCATAATCAATCCCTGGCCTTTGTGAAAAACCTTGAGCTACAAGTCTAGCTTTATACCTTGTAACTTCATTTTTCTCATTTCGTTTTCGTACAAAAACCCATTTGTACCCTACAGGCTTTACGGACATAGGAGTAATAACAATAGGTCCAAACACCTTTCGTTTGTTAAGTGAATCTAATTCAGCTTGCATAGCTCCTTTCCATTTATCCCAATCATGTCTATTTTGACAGTCACTAACTGATTTTGGTTCAGGATCATCATCTCCACTCATGATGTCACTTGCTACGGAATAAGAAAATATTTCATCAATACCTTCCATTTCATCTTGATTCCATAAGATATGTGTGTGACCATAGTTAATTGATATTTCTTTGTTAGTTTCATCCAAATCCTCCTCATGAGAGGTTTTGGTATTAAGCGTTTCATCAAGATCATTCACTTTATTGTCAACTTCTTTTCATGAGTTTTTCTTTTTCGAGGATTTTTATCCTTGGAACCGATTGGTCTTCCTCGTTTCAAACGTCTCTGAGATTCATGAGCCATTGTGTTATCTATTTGCTTATTTGGAATCTCAACTCGAGCTGGAGCATTAGCAGCTGGTATATGAGACTTAGTAACTCTGCTTGTATCAGTAAATGCATCAGGTAATTGATTTGCAATTTCTTGCAAGTGTATTATCTTTTGAACCTCTGTCTCACATTGTTTAGTTACTGGATCAAGATACAATAATGAAGGAACATACCATGATACATCATTTTCTTGTTTTTTCTTTTCTCCCCCTAATGCCGGGAAAACTGACTCGTTAAAGTGACAATCAGCAAAACGTGCTGTAAATACATCACCCGTTAAAGGTTCAAGATATCTTATGATGGAAGCTGATTCATATCCAACATATATTCCCAACCTTCTTTGAGGACCCATTTTTATACGTTGTGGTGGTGCAATAGGGACGTATACAGCACACCCAAAAATTCTAAGGTGGGAAATGTTTGGCTCATTGCCAGAAACAAGTTGTAAGGGAGAGTATTTAAGATTTGCACTTGGTCTCACACGAATTAGTGATCCAGCATGAAGAATTGCATGACCCCAAATAGACACAGGGAGTTTTGTCCTCATTATTAATGGTCTAGCTATTAGTTGTAGACGTTTGATTAACGACTCAGCTAAGCCATTTTGTGTGTGTACATGAGCAACAGGGTGTTCAACAATAATTCCTACAGACATGCAATAATCATTAAAAGCATGTGATGTGAATTCACCAGCATTATCAAGTCTCACCCTTTTAATAGTATAATCAGGAAAATGTGCTCGTAATTTGATAATTTGTGCAAGAAATTTTGCAAATGCTACATTACGAGTTGATAACAAACAGACATGAGACCATCTACTTGACGCGTCTATCAAAACCATAAAGTATCTGAATGGTCCACATGGTGGATGAATTGGCCCACATATGTCTCCTTGAATTCTTTCAAGAAACAAAGGTGATTCCTTTTCAATTTTTACAGGCGAAGGCCTTGTAATTAATTTCCCAAGAGAACAAGATGTACACAAAGGAATTTTATTCGATTGTGGGATCTTTTGATATTTCAATGGGTGCCCATGAGTGTTTTCAATTATTCTTCTCATCATTGTAGATCCTGGATGGCCTAATCTGTCATGCCATAAGTTAAGTGTTTCAGGATCACAAAATTTTTCTTTAACTGCCATATATGCCTGAGGCACATTAATGTGTGTATAATGTAAACCAGACTGAAGCATTGGCAGTTTTTCTAATATTCGATCTTTGCTTATGATATGCAAATATTTTTCACTATCAACAGTCTTTGACTGAGTATCATATCCATTATGATATATGTTTTTAAAACTCAACAGATTTCTTGTTGATTTTGGGGAAAATAAAGCATTTTCTATTATAAGCTTTGTACCATTTGGTAATGCTAAATTAGCTTTTCCCACTCCTTCTATCAGGTCTGTAGGTCCTGATATTGTATTAATGATTCCTTTTGTTGGTTTAAGCTCAAAAAATATTTCTTAGACCTAAGTATAGTATGTGTGGCTCCACTATCCGCTATACATATATCTGCTTCATTTGTTTGATCTTGCGCTCCAATGATGTTCATTTTAATCTTGAAAGTATAAAAAAATTAATAAGTGAATAACGACGATATTGTTATATTTTAACGAGAACTTTATTTAATTGAAAGAAAACATTACATGAAGAAAAATACATAATTAATAAATATGAAAACACTTAATTGTTGCATATAACTATTATGGTCAAGCAACATGTGTTTCAGAGTTCCATGTCAAAGTCTGCAGTGTTCAACTCAACGTTGAGATTATCAAAATTATCAACATGGTTCACTTCCTTCTCTTTCCTTTTAAGAGAGGCTTGGTATAGCTCACATAAATGTGGAGCTGTGCGACAAGCCTTTGACCAGTGGTTTGTGCTACCACATCTAAAACAGGAAGTGCCATTGTTTTCGGACCTACCAGCTTCATTCCCTTTGTGTTGGTTAAAATTGTTATTTTGTGGAGCGTGGTAATTGATTGTTCTTTGATTTCTACCACGGCCATATCCACGGCCACGACCACGTCCACGACTATAAAAGTTACCTCGGTAATTATAATTACCCTTGAAAGAATGGTTGCGACCATTAGGGTAACTTTTATCAACAGAACCACGACCACGACCTCTTCCCCACTTTCTTCCAGAGTTTTTAGTAGCAACATTAACTTCTGGAATTGCTAATGATCCCGTGGGACGAGCTTGATGATTTTTCATCAAAAGCTCATTATTTTTTCTGCTACAAGGAGGAATGAATTTAAATCAGAATATCTTTTAAACTTTTGCAACCTATATTGTTGTTGCAAGTTTATATTTGATGCATGAAATGTGGAGAAAGTTTTCTCCAACATATCTTCCTCAGTAACATTTTGTCCACAGAATCTGAGGGTCGAGCATATCCTGAACAAAGCAGAGGTGTACTCGTTTACCTTTTTGAAATCCTGGAACCTGAGATTGTTCCATTCATCTCTAGCAGTGGGAAGCAGAACTTCCCTTTGGTGATCAAATCTGCTTTTTAAATCTTTCCATAAAATATATGGATCTTCACAATTTGAATATTCAAATTGTAACATTTCATCAATATGCTTATGTAAAAAGACATCAGCTTTCGCTTTGTCTTGTTCCGAGCAAGCATTTCCCTCTTGTATAGTTTCTAAGACACCCATGGATTTAAGATGTCTTTTTACGTGGGCCGTCCACGGCATATAGTTTTCTCCATTGATATTAAGAGCCGGGAATTCAATTTTTGCAATGTTCGACATTTTTGTTTGCTAAACAAGAATTAAGCAAATAGTAAGATAATTATTAGAATCCATATATATCAATAAGCATTGCGATACAATAAAGCGGTAGAGCTATAAACAAATATAAAAATAAGAAAAGTTTAAATTCTTCAGGTGGTAGTTCAGCAATGGGGATAAGAATTAAAATGAGCATTATGGTTGCCAGTACTAAAACCGGGTGTATCATCTTTGAAAAGTTGCCTTGGATAAACTTGAGAAAAGAGATAATCTGTTTATTGAAAATAGGTTGATAGTGGTCAATTTATAGTTTAAAATTATAACCGTTTTGTAACGGCTATGTACAACGGCTATGTACAACGGCTATATACCCGTTTATAACGGCTAATAACCGTCGTGTGTGTATATATCGACAACAGTTTTAAATAAAATAGATAAGTATAATATTATGTTATAAAAACATGTATGTAGTTTATAAAAACAATAGAGAATAAGAACGACAGGTTAGAATAAGACGTTAGTACGAATAAACATAATCAAAATGTTAGTTGTATAAAGTTAGTTGACATATAAAAATGTTAGTTGCATAATCAAAAGTTAGATGCATAAATAATATGTTAGATGAATAAGTAAAAGTTAGTTGACATAAAATAAAATGTTAGTTGCATAATCAAAAGTTAGATGCATAAATAAAAGTTAGCTTGTTAGTAGTCCCATGGTTATCAAGATGTCCATAATATGATCTCCTTTATGCTTATTTTATTTATCTTAGTTATCTTCTCAATATAAGATATTATATATTATTACTTAATGAAGTCCTTACCTTAATTAATGGATGACTTTGTGCTTTATTGATCTTCTTGATTAGAGTTTAAGAGCTCTCGTGCTGATAACGTGTTATAATATCACAATAATTAACACAAGATTAGTGTTATAACCTTAAGAACTTTAAAGAGAATTGCAAGAGCAAGAAGAAGAGAAATGTATAACTTATGAAAGTGTATACAAGAGGTGCATCTTCTCCTCTACATTGAGGTGGTATTTATACTACAAAGATCAATCATTTTGGTAGACAAGTAAAACTATTTAGCATAGTAAACTTATCTACAAGTTTGACAAAGAGTTCATCCACTTGCTATGGTAATATCATAATAAGATGGTTTTTATTTAAAGATAACCTATGTTTTTCAGGATCTTTCATGTCTGACAATTCTCATATAAAATACTAGGTTAGATACATATGTGTTACATGTGTGGAAATAAAAAAGTTATATAATGGATTAATATATGTTATAATCTAATATATATTATAAATAACATATCAATTAATTAATATATATATATAACAAACATAATTAATTTATAAACAGTGATATAAAAAAGTATATAATTATTATTATTCATAATTATATATCCATAAATCTTTTTATATACATTTTAAAGTATTTTAGTTTAAGAATGATTAGTTAAAAAACAAATTGTATTTTAACAAAACTAAATCTTATTAAGCTATCTTTAATGAAACATTGATTTATTTCTAGAAAAAGATTATTTGATTAATATTATATTATCTTACTACTCTAATAAAATGGTAACTAGGAGTGACACGTGACAGCACCAAATTCATTCACATCAAAATTTTCTCGTTTATCTATTTATTAAATAACTATATCAATTACTAATAATATTATATATTCCTTTTTTAGATATAAAGTTGTTTTTATAAATTAAAAGGTAGATCTTTTTATTAATGTTATTTCTAGAGAAATAAACTTTTATAAAAAGAATTTTTCTAAAACATCACACTTATTTCAAAATAAGAAATATTTAAAATTTGTTTTTTTTTAAATTAAAATTTTAAAAACCAGAAATAATTAAAATTGAGAGTTATAGTAGGAATTTTTAAAAATAATATTATTTTAAAATGATTTGTTTTGAATTAATATGTTTATTTTATTCTGGGAAAAACAAAAAAAAAAGTTTAAAGGTAAAAGTTTAAGAACTTGATATCATTATTTTATTATTTATAATCCTTTGTTATACGTAATTTTAATCATATCTTATCTCAATATATATTTAAAAAACATGAACTCAATTTAAAAACTCAAAGCAATTTATTCCAAGTTAATTAATAATAATGAGATTCCGTTGTTTTGACTTTTGAGAGGATTTTTAAAATAATGACTGTGTTTTAAGATTAGTTCTCCTATTATCAATAAAAACATAAATAAATTAAAATAGTTAACAGTTCGCATAAGATTACATTGTTTATAATAGAAAATTGTGAAATGTAAATGAGAGTTTTCCGCTGTTCATGGACTTTACCTATTCAAATGTATTAAGGATAAAATTACTTCAAAAAATAAAACAATTAACATGTTTCTTTTAACTTATGTCATATAAATCTTAGTTTCCACTAGCTTTATGTTTTATCACGACCATCAACAAAAGTCAAGGACAGTAGTTGTCGAGGGTTGTTTTATACTTCAAACATTATGTTTACCCACGGTAAGTTATACATTGTATTATCTAGAGTTAAAAGTAGATGATATTTATAACTATTACTTTTATATAAAAAAATATAGGTTATAAACAGAACAACAAATGTATGCATGCAAAGAAATATTCAATAATTCGTAGTATATTTTTATTGTTTTTCTATTTAGATTGTTGTATGTAACAATATGTGATTTAAATCTACAAAGACAATCTCAATTTTTTAATTTTATATTTTTTTTTCCTCCTGTATATTACACGGGGTTTATAACTAAGTCTATACTAATAAAACAAAATGTTTAGAAGACCCATGACATATTTCTACACTGTCCACCTAGGTTACATATTTGAACACATGTTATTACTAGAATGAAAGTTAACCACTTAATGAGTTAATTAATGATATATTAAATGTTAATAATTATTTATGTACTTTCCAAATTTTAAATCAATTTTTTAATAAATTTAAAACATGTTTAATACAAAGAACTCTTTTAAAAAATGATATTGTTTAAAAAGTTTATTTATTAAATATGAAGTGTTTAAAAAAACAAAATTTTAAAGCAAAAAGCTTTTCAGACAAAAGTTTGAAAAAATATGGTTATTGTTTTATGATCTAAAATAGTTAATTATAAAGAAGTGATAGAAGAATCAAAGGGTGTGAAGCCATTGTTGTTGATTTGACCTAATTTTTGTGTGTTGTGATTGAGTTTTGATGAAGGAGATGAAGAAATGAAGACAGTCGTTGGTAGTTATGTAAACAGCAAGATAAAACTGAAGAATAAATATTTTTTTTCTTTGAAAGAATAGATAAAGGGTTTATTCCAACGAAATGAAATGAAGATTCTATTTTAAGAGGAAACGTAAGTTCAAGTGGGTTGTGGATTCTTTGAGTTGTGTACAAGGCGTTTTATGTACAAGTCGTGGTGCGTGTGTGTATTACATGTATGTTTTCACTATAAACTAGAAATTTAGCGCGTGTCATGTGACGCGTCTTTGAACTTTTTTGTGCATTGTAACAGTGACGTTAACGTGGGTTTAGTACATAAAAAATGTATAAAGTAGCGCCAACTTGGGTCTAGAGATCGAATCATATGTATAAACTAGTTATATAGTGGTGCCGGTATTCTTCGGTCGGTATCGATTTCATGTTTCACATTATTCGTACGTTACCATAAGTCAATATACATATGATACAAAAAAGAATATCCTATTTTAAATACAATTATGTTTTTAACAAAATTTATATCTAGAAGTTAAGAAAAGAATTAAACACGGTCACAAATTAGTCTTTTTAAAGAAAAATTAACGAATGAAAGTTATTGAAGAAAAATTAGTTTACAAATAAAAAATAAGAAAAACAATAAACAAATATATAGTATTTTATAATAGAAGGTTTTAACAGACACGTATCACCATTCTAGCACATAAAAAAAGTACTTCCACGCCTCTCTCTTTAATAAAGATGAAAATCACAAAAACAATCAATTTGACTTTCTTTTTTTCCTAAAATATTTTAAAACAAACATATTTTAAGTGTGTGTGTATGTGTATATATATTATATATATATATATATATATATTACTTTTATTATTCATTGTTTTGGGTTTTTAAGATTAAATAATTTTATGTAATTATGTTTTGAAATGATTTAAGCTTATTTAGTGTTTACATATTACTTACATCTGGAAAATATTTAGACCTGTCATAACTTTTTTTATAATTATTAATTTACACATATACATAAAAATACAAAAAATCGTATGTGTGTAATTGTGTTATTCCAACAAAAAAGTAATGATTTTGCATGATTTTGATGAAGATAACACGGTTATCGCAATAAACGAGGGTTAACATTCCTTTCCTTCCCTATACATATATATACCATGATTGGTAAACGTCCATATTTATATTTATATAATACATTTTGTTATTGCAACTAAAAATTACACTTACATTTTATTCTATTCTATTTGTTTTAATATTTTGTTATTTATTTCTTCTAATGTGGCTCACCATTTTAGTTTCACTCAGTTAAAAGCTATATCTTTTTATTTTATATATTATTGTTTTATTATTTAAAATATATATTATTTAAAAAAATCATTTACTATCATGATTTTAAATTATTAACTATTGTATTTAATATTTTATTAATTTAATCTGCTTAATACGTGAGTCTTTAACCTAATAATTATAATGTACATTATAAATTATAAAATACTTATAAAAGTTAAAAGTAAAACATTTTTAATTTACATATAAAATAATATAAACATTTGAGTGGGTGTTCAACTAACAAAGAAGAAAAATTAAAAACAATAACTCCTAAAAAATAGGAGTTTCTAGGGGTAGAACATGAGATCATTGACTTAAAAGTGGTGCCTAATCATTTCATCAAAGTAGCATCATTGCTTAATTGTGATCAATTTCTATCTATTGAAGAAAGAAAGTATAAAAAGTATCTTATAAACTGCTCCATCAACTTTGATAAATGATATATAGTTAGTTCGTTATAAAAGAAAGTAACATGTTTCAATATGGACCAACATATTGATCAAGTTTTATCTACTGATCACATTTATAGAAAAAATAATCGGTGTAGAAGTATTGTGTTTAATCATGATCATTATGTAACATCCGCCCCTCACACCACTATATTGTCCGTTTTACCCATGAGAAGCTAACGGATTTGCTTTTGGTTGCTCGGGTGAAAACTTCCCAGGGAGGTCACCCATCCTTGGATTGCTGCCACCTGAGCACGCTTAACTGCGGAGTTCTCCTCTCATCCATAGCCAATACGCCCAAAACGCGTTGATAATATTAAAGGCAGGACATTTCTTATGAACCATGAATCTCTCCTATCCATGGCCGATCTAGGATTCGCCTAGAGTGTTACAATTATATACTGAAGTTTTCACCAGATGATATTGTTTATCCATGGGCGGTTCTATTTGAAGATATTTTAGCCTTTGGTATAGGGTTTTAGTTTATTGGGAACCCCAATTTTTTACTTATTTTTTAAAATTGTATACATAGTTTAATCAAAATTATTTCTTTTGATTTTAAACCATCAAATCTTTATTTAATCTGACTTTAACTAAAAGAATTAAGTCATAAACTTTTTTGTGTACATAATTTAATCCTACTTTAGCACACATGTTTTACACCCCTACTCTGCTACATTGTTTGTTAGGATAACATTTAAGAGCCCCAAGTCTTTACTTGGTCTCGGGTCTTCAAAACGATTAAGCTCACTTACAAAAGATAGAAATAAAAGGATGGAAAATTTAAGGGTTATGCATTCTATAATTACTATATTAATAACTCCATCTAAATTTAAATAAAAACACATAAGCTCAAGAAATATCTTGAATTAGAAACGTGCATAAAAGAATTGTCTTTTAGCATATATGTAATGTATGGTGTTTGTGAAGCGAGGTCCCATGTGCAACCTATCACTGTGGAGGTAGGTAACCAAATACAACGTTTGAAGCAAAGGTGTGAACATTAATGTAAGAGATATCCTAATATATCATTTGAAGTTGGGGATCTAAACAAGCCAAATCAAACTCTAGCTTATGTAAACTCGAGTCTGGCTCATTTAACTGAACTTGATTTAAGATTTGGGTTTGTGATAAATATTTCAAGCTTAAGTTTGAGTTTGGGTTAGACTCGTGTGTTATTTATTAATATGTATAATTATTTGTGTCAAGGTCCAATGGAGAAGATATCGTCATCTGGGTTTAGATCCTTTACGATTCACATCTTGTTGTCTTCCCCGTCGACCTTCCTCTTCATCCACCGCTGCACATCTCATCTCCCACCCTTGGTTCCGCCGATTTTCTTCTTCCCAATCTAATCAATACATTGATTTAACGTTATTTATTATTAACGGGAAATATAATTAATCTTAAATTCAAGCTATTAAGATTTGTATCAAAGAACAAAAGAAGAATGACGTTTGTGGCTGAGGATTCGTGTTCATGTTGTGCTCCTTAAATAGATATAACAAACATCAAACTTGTTATATGGATTACGGGTTAAAACATGTTTGTGTTGAAGTAGCTTAGGTTGGTTTTATGTGAAATGAACCAATAATTAAGTTTTAGCTATAATGTTGGTTAATTTAGTGCCCTCAATCTATTTGAGTTTAGTTTGATTTACTTAAGATCAAAGTGAAATTATAATAAACATCATCATATGTTAAAGAGTGTGGAGAACATGTTTGATCGATACTATCCTGATTTCTAGCACCTAAGAACCTTTGGGTTTATAGGGGCCAAACTCCAATACCAAAGGATTTAAAGGGCATTGCCTTGCCGTGGGTCTTGCTGACCGATAAGCGTGAAAAAATTTTTGTTTTTTTAAAAGCCATAGAATTTTGTTTTGGGTGCATATGGTTGATTGAAAGTTTGTGTGAAATTGATTAATATAAGTGACAATCTGGTCCATGAGTAGTAAGTGAGATAGCGACAACATGGTCCATGAGTGGCAGAGAAGTGGCAACTCATATTAGCCATAAGCATGCATTAGCAACAAGTGTGCTTAGCAACTTGGACGATTGTTGGTAACCGGGCACTCATCGTTACCCATGAGTGATTTGCTACTGATGTAACCAAATAACTATATAATTTTAACTATCAATTGACATACTCTTTACGAAGATTTGTGGTGTTCACAAAATGTTTGATGGTTCCCTACCTATATAAGAAAGGTCCTTGAATCTGTTTTACGTATACTTTGTTCCATGTTTTTCAGAACAAAAAGCATACGTATTGTTTATCTTCATTAGCGGATTAAAATAGGAAAATTAGTATCAAATATGACAATGGTACGTGCATGATTCAATGAGATTCATAGCATTCTCAACATGTTAAAACCTATACATAATACATAATATCTAGATAATACGGTCAGGAAGGTGAGTGTTTTCAACCCAACCATTTCCTTAGTCATACTTTGTATATAACTCATTTAAAATAAAACACGGCTCCATTTATAAGTTAACAGTCAAAATTTCACTTCTAGATCAAATAAAGGACCAATTAATATAAATTTTTATAATATCACAATAATTAACACAAGATTAGTGTTATAACCTTAAGAACTTTAAAGAGAATTGCAAGAGCAAGAAGAAGAGAAATGTATAACTTATAAAAGTGTATACAAGAGGTGCATCTTCTCCTCTACATTGAGGTGGTATTTATACTACAAAGATCAATCATTTTGGTAGACAAGTAAAACTATTTAGCATAGTAAACTTATCTACAAGTTTGACAAAGAGTTCATCCACTTGCTATGGTAATAATTCATAATACTCCCCCTTGGATGACACTTTTCAAACTTCAAGAGTTTAAGTACTGCCTCATTAAAAACCTTGCTAAAGAAAAACCCAGTGGGAAAAAACCTTAGCTAAGGAAAAAAGAGTGCAGCTTATAACTCCCCCTCAAATTGTCTTCTGTAGATCATCACATTGTGTGTACGTGCCGCATGCCAATATCATAAACATGTTTTCTGAAAGTTGTTTTTGGAAGTGCCTTTGTGAAAAGATCAGCTGAATTATTGCTAGATTGAACGTATCTCATTTCAACTTGTTTATCTTTAATAAGGTCTTGAGTGTATGAAAAGAATCTTGGTGGTATATGTTTTGTTCTGTCACTTTTGATATACCCTTCTTTCATTTGTGAGACACAAGCTGCATTATCTTCATAGATTGGTGTTGCATTTCTATCTTTCTCCAATCCACAAGAAGTTAATATAAGTTGTGTCATAGATCTTAACCATACACATTCTCTTGAAGCTTCATGTAGTGCAATGACTTCAGCATAATTTGAGGATGTCGCAACGAGTGTTTGTTTCTGAGAGCGCCATGAAATCGCAGTTCCTCCATTCTTAAATATGTATCCCGTTTGAGATTTTGCTTTATGAGGATCAGATAAATAACCTGCATCTGCATAACCAACCAACCCTTCTTTTGAATTATTAGGATAAAACAAGCCTAAATCAATAGTACCTCGAAGATATCGAAAAATATGTTTAATCCCATTCCAGTGTCTTTTAGTAGGGGCTGAACTAAATCTTGCTAACAAATTAACTGCAAAAGAAATGTCAGGTCTCGTACAGTTAGTAAGATACATAAGAGCTCCAATTGCACTGAGATATGGTATCTCTGGACCAAGGACCTCTTCATTATCTTCGCAAGGACGAAATGGATCATTATCAACATTGAGTGATCTAACAACCATCGGTGTGCTTAAAGGATTTGCTTTGTCCATATTGAAACGCTTTAAGAGTTTCTCAGTATAAGTCGACTGATGTACAAGTATTCCATTATGCATATGTTCAATCTGCAAACCAAGACAATATTTGGTTTTTCCAAGGTCTTTCATTTCAAATTCTTTCTTTAAAAGAGCAATTGTTTCATTAATTTCCTTTTGCGTCCCAATTATATTTAGATCATCAACATACACAGCTATGATCACATATCCTGATGTTGTCTTCTTAATGAAGATGCATGGACAAATAAGGTTACTTGTGTATCCTTTACTTGTCAAATAATCACTCAAACGATTATACCACATCCGTCCAGATTGTTTGAGTCCATACAAGGATCTTTGTAATTTGATGGAATACATTTCCTTAGGCTTTGAGTTTAATGATTCGGGGAATTTAAAACCTTCAGGAATTTTCATATAGATGTTACTATCTAGTGATCCATACAAGTAAGCTGTGACAACATCCATAAGACGCATCTCTAAATTTCTAGAGACTGCAAAGCTGATTAAGTATCTAAAGGTTATTGCATCCATAACAGGGGAGTATGTTTCCTCATAATCAATCCCTGGCCTTTGTGAAAAACCTTGAGCTACAAGTCTAGCTTTATACCTTGTAACTTCATTTTTCTCATTTCGTTTTCGTACAAAAACCCATTTGTACCCTACAGGCTTTACGGACATAGGAGTAATAACAATAGGTCCAAACACCTTTCGTTTGTTAAGTGAATCTAATTCAGCTTGCATAGCTCCTTTCCATTTATCCCAATCATGTCTATTTTGACAGTCACTAACTGATTTTGGTTCAGGATCATCATCTCCACTCATGATGTCACTTGCTACGGAATAAGAAAATATTTCATCAATACCTTCCATTTCATCTTGATTCCATAAGATATGTGTGTGACCATAGTTAATTGATATTTCTTTGTTAGTTTCATCCAAATCCTCCTCATGAGAGGTTTTGGTATTAAGCGTTTCATCAAGATCATTCACTTTATTGTCAACTTCCTTTTCATGAGTTTTTCTTTTTCGAGGATTTTTATCCTTGGAACCGATTGGTCTTCCTCGTTTCAAACGTCTCTGAGATTCATGAGCCATTGTGTTATCTATTTGCTTATTTGGAATCTCAACTCGAGCTGGAGCATTAGCAGCTGGTATATGAGACTTAGTAACTCTGCTTGTATCAGTAAATGCATCAGGTAATTGATTTGCAATTTCTTGCAAGTGTATTATCTTTTGAACCTCTGTCTCACATTGTTTAGTTACTGGATCAAGATACAATAATGAAGGAACATACCATGATACATCATTTTCTTGTTTTTTCTTTTCTCCCCCTAATGCCGGGAAAACTGACTCGTTAAAGTGACAATCAGCAAAACGTGCTGTAAATACATCACCCGTTAAAGGTTCAAGATATCTTATGATGGAAGCTGATTCATATCCAACATATATTCCCAACCTTCTTTGAGGACCCATTTTTATACGTTGTGGTGGTGCAATAGGGACGTATACAGCACACCCAAAAATTCTAAGGTGGGAAATGTTTGGCTCATTGCCAGAAACAAGTTGTAAGGGAGAGTATTTAAGATTTGCACTTGGTCTCACACGAATTAGTGATCCAGCATGAAGAATTGCATGACCCCAAATAGACACAGGGAGTTTTGTCCTCATTATTAATGGTCTAGCTATTAGTTGTAGACGTTTGATTAACGACTCAGCTAAGCCATTTTGTGTGTGTACATGAGCAACAGGGTGTTCAACAATAATTCCTACAGACATGCAATAATCATTAAAAGCATGTGATGTGAATTCACCAGCATTATCAAGTCTCACCCTTTTAATAGTATAATCAGGAAAATGTGCTCGTAATTTGATAATTTGTGCAAGAAATTTTGCAAATGCTACATTACGAGTTGATAACAAACAGACATGAGACCATCTACTTGACGCGTCTATCAAAACCATAAAGTATCTGAATGGTCCACATGGTGGATGAATTGGCCCACATATGTCTCCTTGAATTCTTTCAAGAAACAGAGGTGATTCCTTTTCAATTTTTACAGGCGAAGGCCTTGTAATTAATTTCCCAAGAGAACAAGATGTACACAAAGGAATTTTATTCGATTGTGGGATCTTTTGATATTTCAATGGGTGCCCATGAGTGTTTTCAATTATTCTTCTCATCATTGTAGATCCTGGATGGCCTAATCTGTCATGCCATAAGTTAAGTGTTTCAGGATCACAAAATTTTTCTTTAACTGCCATATATGCCTGAGGCACATTAATGTGTGTATAATGTAAACCAGACTGAAGCATTGGCAGTTTTTCTAATATTCGATCTTTGCTTATGATATGCAAATATTTTTCACTATCAACAGTCTTTGACTGAGTATCATATCCATTATGATATATGTTTTTAAAACTCAACAGATTTCTTGTTGATTTTGGGGAAAATAAAGCATTTTCTATTATAAGCTTTGTACCATTTGGTAATGCTAAATTAGCTTTTCCCACTCCTTCTATCAGGTCTGTAGGTCCTGATATTGTATTAATGATTCCTTTTGTTGGTTTAAGCTCAAAAAAATATTTCTTAGACCTAAGTATAGTATGTGTGGCTCCACTATCCGCTATACATATATCTGCTTCATTTGTTTGATCTTGCGCTCCAATGATGTTCATTTTAATCTTGAAAGTATAAAAAAAATTAATAAGTGAATAACGACGATATTGTTATATTTTAACGAGAACTTTATTTAATTGAAAGAAAACATTACATGAAGAAAAATACATAATTAATAAATATGAAAACACTTAATTGTTGCATATAACTATTATGGTCAAGCAACATGTGTTTCAGAGTTCCATGTCAAAGTCTGCAGTGTTCAACTCAACGTTGAGATTATCAAAATTATCAACATGGTTCACTTCCTTCTCTTTCCTTTTAAGAGAGGCTTGGTATAGCTCACATAAATGTGGAGCTGTGCGACAAGCCTTTGACCAGTGGTTTGTGCTACCACATCTAAAACAGGAAGTGCCATTGTTTTCGGACCTACCAGCTTCATTCCCTTTGTGTTGGTTAAAATTGTTATTTTGTGGAGCGTGGTAATTGATTGTTCTTTGATTTCTACCACGGCCATATCCACGGCCACGACCACGTCCACGACTATAAAAGTTACCTCGGTAATTATAATTACCCTTGAAAGAATGGTTGCGACCATTAGGGTAACTTTTATCAACAGAACCACGACCACGACCTCTTCCCCACTTTCTTCCAGAGTTTTTAGTAGCAACATTAACTTCTGGAATTGCTAATGATCCCGTGGGACGAGCTTGATGATTTTTCATCAAAAGCTCATTATTTTTTTCTGCTACAAGGAGGAATGAATTTAAATCAGAATATCTTTTAAACTTTTGCAACCTATATTGTTGTTGCAAGTTTATATTTGATGCATGAAATGTGGAGAAAGTTTTCTCCAACATATCTTCCTCAGTAACATTTTGTCCACAGAATCTGAGGGTCGAGCATATCCTGAACAAAGCAGAGGTGTACTCGTTTACCTTTTTGAAATCCTGGAACCTGAGATTGTTCCATTCATCTCTAGCAGTGGGAAGCAGAACTTCCCTTTGGTGATCAAATCTGCTTTTTAAATCTTTCCATAAAATATATGGATCTTCACAATTTGAATATTCAAATTGTAACATTTCATCAATATGCTTATGTAAAAAGACATCAGCTTTCGCTTTGTCTTGTTCCGAGCAAGCATTTCCCTCTTGTATAGTTTCTAAGACACCCATGGATTTAAGATGTCTTTTTACGTGGGCCGTCCACGGCATATAGTTTTCTCCATTGATATTAAGAGCCGGGAATTCAATTTTTGCAATGTTCGACATTTTTGTTTGCTAAACAAGAATTAAGCAAATAGTAAGATAATTATTAGAATCCATATATATCAATAAGCATTGCGATACAATAAAGCGGTAGAGCTATAAACAAATATAAAATAAGAAAAGTTTAAATTCTTCAGGTGGTAGTTCAGCAATGGGGATAAGAATTAAAATGAGCATTATGGTTGCCAGTACTAAAACCGGGTGTATCATCTTTGAAAAGTTGCCTTGGATAAACTTGAGAAAAGAGATAATCTGTTTATTGAAAATAGGTTGATAGTGGTCAATTTATAGTTTAAAATTATAACCGTTTTGTAACGGCTATGTACAACGGCTATGTACAACGGCTATATAACCGTTTATAACGGCTAATAACCGTCGTGTGTGTATATATCGACAACAGTTTTAAATAAAATAGATAAGTATAATATTATGTTATAAAAACATGTATGTAGTTTATAAAAACAATAGAGAATAAGAACGACAGGTTAGAATAAGACGTTAGTACGAATAAACATAATCAAAATGTTAGTTGTATAAAGTTAGTTGACATATAATAAAATGTTAGTTGCATAATAAAAGTTAGATGCATAAATAATATGTTAGATGAATAAGTAAAAGTTAGTTGACATAAAATAAAATGTTAGTTGCATAATCAAAAGTTAGATGCATAAATAAAAGTTAGCTTGTTAGTAGTCCCATGGTTATCAAGATGTCCATAATATGATCTCCTTTATGCTTATTTTATTTATCTTAGTTATCTTCTCAATATAAGATATTATATATTATTACTTAATGAAGTCCTTACCTTAATTAATGGATGACTTTGTGCTTTATTGATCTTCTTGATTAGAGTTTAAGAGCTCTCGTGCTGATAACGTGTTATAATATCACAATAATTAACACAAGATTAGTGTTATAACCTTAAGAACTTTAAAGAGAATTGCAAGAGCAAGAAGAAGAGAAATGTATAACTTATGAAAGTGTATACAAGAGGTGCATCTTCTCCTCTACATTGAGGTGGTATTTATACTACAAAGATCAATCATTTTGGTAGACAAGTAAAACTATTTAGCATAGTAAACTTATCTACAAGTTTGACAAAGAGTTCATCCACTTGCTATGGTAATAATTCATAATAAAATC